>JABUQX010146312.1:5000-30679 GCA_015478945.1 Trachelipus rathkii | reverse complement strand
TCGTTAGATTATCAGGAGTATATATATATATATATATATATATATATATATATATATATATATATATATATATATATATATATATACATATATATATATATTATATATCATCTCTAGCATGCAGAGCTCCGAAATACCCTAGACAGACTTATTAATGAAAATAATAATGCTGAAGGCGATGATATTTTTCTTGCTGCAGTCTTGGCTCTGGAAAGAAAATTAGGTATGACGAGATCAACAACTTGGCAATCAAAAAGGCAAGTGCAAGACTACATTGACACTTGAATTATTATAGCCATCGAACTGACTCGTATTATTAATGTAAGGTTGTAATATTAATGTAAGGATGTAATATTTCCTCTCCACTTCAGCACACACACACACACACACACACACACACACTCACACACACACACACACACACACACAATAATAATATCACACACACACACACACACTGTATATATATATATAGGTATATATATATATATATATATATATATATATATATATATATATATATATATATATATATATCATTCTCGCTTAACAGAAGGCTGTCTATGGTGATGATACATGGCTCAGCGATGCTGAAATTCTAAGAGCCACCACGACATACGAGGAGGCTTGTGGCTCTACAGGAACTCACCCACGTAAACGGCGCGCTGTTGATGTAGAAGGCAACCCTGTCCCTATGTCAGGAGGTGGGATTAGTGGAGACCGCGATGGTGATGTAGAGATGCGTGATAGTCGTTTGCCTTGTAAAAATGAACGTCCTCATCGGAGTAATGCAAGGCGTCTTCGGTATGCATTCATAGTTGTTATTCATGTGTGTGTGTGTGTGTGCATGTGTGAGTGTGTATTATTATTATTATTATTATTATTATTATTATTATTATTATTATTATTATTATTATTATTATTATTATTATTATTATTATTAATATCGACAAAAATCTTTTCAAAATTTAAAAATCATCAGGATTTGTTTACTATTAACATTATTATTATTATTATTATTATTATTATTATTATTATTTGATTTAAGCTGATCAAAGTAATTATGTTCTTCTTGTTCTCGGTAGGGTGTTGATAGTCGTATGCCTTGTAAAAATGAACGTCCTCATCGGAGTAATGCAGGGCGTGATGAAGATTCACCTTCAGGCGATGATGCATCCCCTACCCCTTCCTCCCTCTCTACTGGAAAGAATATTCCCCCTACGAACTCGAAGGTGAGTTTACATAGTGTTTTTCCATATGTGTGCGAAAATATTATTATTATTATTATTATTATTATTATTATTATTATTATTATTATTATTATTATTATTATTATTATTATTATTATTATCATTATTACTACTGGAATATTATTATTATTAGAAATTATTATTATTATTATTATTATTATTATTATTATTATTATTATTATTATTATTATTATTATTATTATTATTATTATTATTATTATTACTATTAAAATACTTATATTCTCTCTCTCTCTTGTCGTCTACAGAGTGTGCGGACATCCGAACCTATAAAAAGTAGCCGTTCAGGTCGAACTGTCGATGATGGTGCTGTAGCAGGACCTTCAAGTGAGCCTGAACCTCGACCATTCACTGCAGATTTGCTTAATGTCACTAGCATCGCTTCTACGAGGAATTCAGGAATAATCGACACACACCGCTACAGGGTTAGAATTAACGAGCAGGGGGTGTTCAGAGAAGGGAGGGATATTAATGATACATTCTTAGGCGTAATACAAAGTGTTATAGCATTCCTGCGCCGTGAAGTGACCAGCCAGCAGTATGGGGTGCGGGTGTGGTTCACATTCCAAGGGCAGAATAACAACGAATATTTCGTACGCATCCCCTACAGAATGATGAGTACTGAAAATCTAGCCCGATATCTAGCTGACCGTTTGTTAAAGGCGTTCCAGTCGGGTGACAAGGCACTGTTTAACCAGTTCGATGTAGAGGTGCAAGTATTGCGTAAACCGGCAGGTAATGGACCTATCGTACCTTCATCAGTAAACTTTATAAGTGATCGCATTAATAATATCCAAACCCGTACAAACAATGAAGACATACACGCTAAAAGCAGTATCGGATGTGGATACAGAGCCATAGCTGCCTGTCACAAACTCCATACTCTGCCACCTCCCCCGCCTGGTAGCAGCTTTACCCCCACCATAAGTGATTTCACACCTGGCTCCCTAACTACATTAGGGAAGGAAATTGCGCTCAAGTGCAGGCTGGAATATGAAGACCCAATGATTCCTGAACATTTTGCAAAGATAGAAAAATATTTGAAATGCCGTATATTCGTTTTTGCTAATACTGTACATCACCTCCTAGAGATAGTTTTTAAACCGCATGAACTGGACAGAAGTCTACCCTTATATATAATAGGATATGATAAAGTTAATACCCACTACTACTACCCGTTCCCGAAAGATACCATCAAACTCGCTATAGGCAGTATAGATGCGACATTAATTAAAGGTGCCATTCTCTGTAATCTCTGCTACAGCTTCACGGACAATATAACTAGGCATTTAAGGGATGAATGTACGGAATATAGATGTACCCAGTGTTTAACCTACAAGTGTAAAGGGAAACCTGACGCTAACGCGAAACTTCCACACTGCAATGATTGTAACAGGGACTTCTACAATGATGAATGTTTCAATCTCCATAAAGAACGTACTTGCAAGAAACTCAAAGTGTGCACCCTTTGCGATGAGATAATGTTGGCTGACATGAAAGGTAATCACCGACATGACTGTGGACATATCCATTGCAGTGTATGCAATGAAAAGTATGGTGCAAACGGAGATAATCATGAATGTTACATGAAGAAGATTAAGATTCCCACTGATAAGGCATTGAAGAAGAAACAGGTGTTCACCTTTTATTACGACATTGAAACATACAACAATAATCAACGTATAGATGGTAATAATCGAACTGTCACAGACATGCTGCCATACCTTCTAGTGAGCATGCTAGTGTGTTATGAATGCGGCGAGAAAGATCTCGGTAATGATCAGTGCGGTAAGTGCGGAACCAAGCGGATGGAGATCTTTAATCTGAATTTAGAAGCTGAAGGAGACCATCAGAGATGCCCTGTAGATCAGTTCATCAACTACCTCTTCAAGTTCTCCGAGTCACACAGGAAAGCTAAAATAGTAGTTGCAGCGCACAACGGCGGGAAGTTTGATACACAGTTCGTGTATAGCAAACTGCTTGCCCGACCTGGAGCTGACATCATCTCTTCCAATCCTGTGAAGAGAGGCACCAAAATCATAACGCTAACTGCTAATCGTAACATTTATTTCAAAGATACCTTACTGTTCATGCCTTGCGCATTAAAGAAGTTACCTAAATGCATGGATCTTGAAGGTGGTGTGGCTAAGGGGTTCTTCCCTTACAGATTCCTGACTGCAGACACCCTGAATTATAAGGACCGAATCCCCGGAAGAGAAATGTTTGAAGTAGACCGCATGAGCGAGATCGAGAAGGACGAATTTGAAAAATGGTATGATAACTTTAACAATAAAGAGTATGACATCAAAGCCGAATGCACCACTTACTGCGTCCAGGATGTGAACATTCTACGCAGTAGTTTTGAAAAGTTCAGAGGCATATTCCTACGGGATTATAAAATTGATTGTCTTGATGAATGTGCAACCATAGCGTCCTTATGTTTTACGATCTTTAAGATGTGGTTCATGCCTGAGAAGTCACTCTGCCCATATTGGCCGCGCAGATGAAGGAAATTACTCGTTCGAGGGGATTAAATGGCTAAACTTTATGGAATTGTACACAGGGCGTCGAATTGAACATGCCAGGAATGGAGGAGAGCGAAAATTCAAAATAAAGAACAGATTCCTCAAACCTGATGGTTATCTCGAGGTACCTGTTGAAGAATACGTCCCCATTAACGGCGACGTCTTCGTTACTCAAAAACATATTAACGTTAATGAGCAGATGATTAAGCTGAATGATAGGAGGGGGCGCCCAAGACCCGGCACCCCTATGAAGAAAGTTGTCTTCCTCTTCCACGGGTGTATATGGCATGGACATCAGGCATGTGATAGTGCTCTGATAAAGATTGGTGAGGTCTCCAGCCTCGACCGTTACACTGCGACCATGCAGCAGGAGAGCGATTATAAGAATGCAGGGTTCGAGGTTGTGAGGGTGTGGGGTTGTGAATGGAATAAGATGAAGCAGGACTGTGAAGCTACCATCGTGAACGAAAATAATGAGACACGAACTGAAAACTTAGGTGCATATGTACAGGCACAGGGCAATGAAATGGCAAACGAGCGTTTGGTTGTGGGAGACGCTCTATATGGAGGTCGCACTGAGCCGTTCGTGTATTACTATCCTCCTACGGAAGGGGTGAAACTCCACTACCTCGATTTCACCTCTCTTTACCCCTATGTACAAAAAACTAAATCGTTTCCTGCAGGGTTACCCACGAAACTCACAGGACGTGAGTTGCCTTCGATTAACGATTTCGTCAAAGATATTAACACCACATACTTTGGCCTATCATACGTAAGCATACTGCCTCCTACGGATCTGTACACACCTGTTTTGCCCGGACGTTATGATGACCGTCTCATCTTCACCCTGTGTCGCACATGCAGTGAATCTGGTTATGAAGGTAAATGCCGACACACTGATAACCAGCGGATGCTTAAGGGTGTCTACTGCAGTCCCGAATTAGAACTTGCTCTGCTGAAGGGATATAAAATCAAGAAACTTTACGAAGTCTGGCAATTCAAGAAGTCTGATAATATATTCAGCAAATATGTGGAAACCTTCATGAAGTGGAAGACTGAAGCTTCAGGTCTTCCTGATGGTGTGCCATCTAAGTCATCACCTGAATTTCGCCAGTTCTTAGCGGATTTCAAGAGAATCGAAGGCGTCATTTTAAATCCTGATAACATCAAGCCTAACCCGTGCATGCGATACATAGCTAAACTCTTCCTGAACTCTCTTTGGGGGAAGCTAGCCCAACGGGTGCCACGTAATGAGGATATTCTCTGCTCAAGCTACGAGCAAGTATGGGAGCTGATGAATAGAGCCGACCTGGAGATACGTAATATCATTGTAGCGGGGGATCACCATATTGTAGAGGTGACACATACCGACTACGCAAATCGGACGGCTAAAGCCACAAATGTTGCTGTAGCTGCATTCACCACATGCTATGCACGTATGGAATTGTATGGACTTCTAGACTCTGTTGGACAGAGGGTTCTCTACTGCGATACCGACAGCTGTGTCTTCATAGCCAGAGAAAAAGAAAAAGATTATGTTCCACCTACGGGTAAGTTCCTCGGAAACCTTACCGATGAGTTAGGGCCTAATGTAACAGCTGACAGCTTCGTGTGTACAGGACCGAAGTCGTATGCCATACGCTTGAGAAAGAGAGATGGGACCTTTTCGTATATACTAAAAGCAAAAGGATTAACGCTGAATAGGGAAACGGAGAATATCATTAGCTTCGCGGGCATGACAAAAATAAGTATGGATAAGATGGTGAAGGATGTAGAGAAGACTAAGGACCGTGACTGGATGGTCTTGAACGATGATAACGAGTATTACAATCAGATTAAAGACACCGATGCAACAGCAAGAGCCATTTCACAGTTGACGGAACCTGCTGGGGAGCCAACGCTGCATGGAGAGATTCATCAGCTTGACGATTCGCATCTTCCTCACGTTGTCACTACGACGCACTACAGGGAAGTGAGAGTCCCTGATATGAGGATAAGAGCTAGCAATGTAGGGGAAGTTACACTGCTGAATTCCATCAAGAGGTTCAGGCACACCTCAAACAAACGCAATCTCAGAGTGCTCGAACCATCGCGCAAGGTTATCGAGGCGTGTTACACTCCATGTAATATTTATATATATATATATATATCCCTTTATATGTATATATATAAGAAAGAGTATATAGCAGTATATATATATATATATATTATATATATATATATATATATATACATATATATATATATATATTATTATTATTATTATTATTATATATATATATAAAATACATATATATATATATATATATATATATATATATATTATATATATATAAAGATATACATTACTATATATATATTTATTGAGTTATATATATATATATATATATATATATATATACATATTATATTATTATATAGTTAAGAAGATATATATATATATATATATTATTATGCTATTATATATATATATATATATATATATATATATATATATTATCCCCTTTTATGCAATGCATTTAATTAAATTATTACTTTTTCATTCATGTCTGCCACTTAAATAAAAATTATTTCATACTACTCATATATAGTTATGTAGAGTATATATATATATATATATATATTAAGGTTATATATATATATATATATAGTATATATATGTTATATATATATATATATATATATATATATATATATATATATATATATATATATATATATTTATATTTAATTTGAATTATTATTATTATTTCATTCATGTCTGCCATTTAAATAAAAATTATTTTTCATACTACTCTTCCTTTTCAAACCATTTTATTTTATTTTAAATGTGTGTGTGTGTGTGTGTGTGTGTGTGTGTGTGTGTGTGTGTGTGTGTGTGTGTGTGTGTGTGTGTGTGTGTGTGTGTGTGTGTGTGTGTGTGTGTGTGTGTGTGTGTGTGTGTGTGTGTGTGTGTGTGTGTTGCAATACTGCATCGATGCATCGATGCATTAATGCCTATGTGACTCTAGCTCGAACACTTTCATAGCTTTTTTGGGTGATGGTAGCTTTCATGTTGCTCTTTCTGTCTTGTTGTCATGGCGGTGATTGTTGTTGTTGTTAAAGATGTTGTATGTTGTTGTTGTTGCTGCCGTTGTTGTTGTTGTTGCTGCTGTTGTTGTTGTTGTTGTTGTTAATGCCTTTGTGACTGCTGCTGTTTCTGATGTGGATTTTGTGATGAAGAAGCAGAATGGAAAATGAAGAAGGAGAAGAACAGAGTTAAAACACTTTCGTACCTTTGTGATTAAAACATAATAATAATAATAATAATAATAATAATAATAATAATAATAATAATAATAATAATATATAATAATATATATATATATATATATATATATATATATATATATATATATATATATATATATATATATATATATATATATATATATGCAGAATATATATATAAATATATATATATATATATATATATATATATATATATAATAGTAGAGTTTAATTTGTAAAGAAAACTATCTTTCTTTCATAGCCCAGGGCGTAATCTTATCGGTCAGAATATCGGAGAAAAGGTAATTAACCGTGAACTGAAAGGGATTAACTTTTCTTCGATTTAAGCCATTTTAACCGCAAACCTCATTAGACTAATCCACCTTGAAACTCTCAAAGCATGCATGGGAATGAAAATTTTTATTCATTTATTTCATATTTTAATACACATTTTGAACTAAAATTTGTATTTAAACATGATTTCAAATAAGGTCTGAAAGGCCGCTTGCACGGTCAGTTAAGTCATATACTTACCTGGCGATCACCGTGATAGAGCAGCCGAAAGGACGGGATTCGAGTCCATCCCGTCCAATTTTATATATATCACAAGATGGAGGGGATGGGGGTAAGGAGTAGTAAAACCCCCATCTCCTCAATGACAATGCGAACGAAAGACGAAACGAGTATACCAAACCGACGGTGGCGGCAGAGGCAGAGGCGGAGGCGGGAAAGCGGGCCACGGTGCGCGAAGGCGGCGGGACCAAGTCGGAGGCGGGGAGAAAAACGGGCGCGCGCGGAAACCAAGTGTGTGTGTGTGTGTGTGCGTGCGGGGCGAGAGAGAGTAGATGATGTAGTCATGGCAACAAACAAAGGGGGGTAGGGGCAATGACAACAGCTAAGAGCTAAGGGTAAAGAGATGGTGGGGGATAGAGAGAAAAAAAGGGGGTGTGTGTGAATGTGTGTATGTGAATGTGTCTGTGTGTAATGAACATCTCGTGTAATGTTGATGACTGCGTCATCAACATACACTCGAATGTGCGCACCTACGGTGCGCACGCACATAAGTAAATATAAAAGGGGGGGGGGGAAAAAGGGGGTAGGGTAAATAATAATAATAATAATAATAATAATATATACTCATATACGTACATAAAAATTACTTACATTCAAAAATACAATCATATGTACGCGAGCTTCGCTCGCTGGATTTCGTGCAACATTGCAAATGTTGCTATGCAACATTTGCAATGTTGCACTCTCTATCTAGTACCCCATACTACTTACGCTTATCATATTATTTATTAAATATTAATTTATTACTGATTTTGTGTGTTTTTAATAAAATTGAGCTGTTAGATTTATAAATACGGGTATATTGGATTCGTATTCGATTTAAGTTTCATTAAAAATTGCTAAATTCTTTCCTGAGTGTTGTAGGCCATATTAAAATTCAAACATGTAAGAATATGTGCAAAACAGTGAGTGATTTATATATGAAACCATTCAAAAAGGAAGAAAATTTGATCTTCTTTATAAATAAATGTAAGTACCAAAAATATCAATTTTCATATATATATATATATAATTTTGATTTGCCTACTCAAGAATTTTGATCATGAGCCGCCATATATATATATTATTTTTTTTATATATATATATATATATAAAAAATATATATATATATATATATATATATATATATATATATATATATATATATATATATATATATATATATATGAATTCTTTATTTTTGCCTACTCAAGAATTTGAATCAATGAGCCGCCATTCCCGATATATATAGATATAAGATATATATGGTATATATATATATATATATATATTATATATATATATATATATATATATATATAGTATTTATAATATATACATATATATATATATATATATATATATATATATATATATATATATATATATATATATATAGGACCCTTCAGTTTTACGACTCGTCAGTTTTGAATTTTTTGTTTTTTTTTTTTAATATATTTCTAGTATATGATCCTAATAATCAATTTAAGTGGTGGCGGACATGATTCAAAAATATATAGGACCTTTACGTTTTACAACTCCGTCAGTTTTAATTTTTTTTTTTTTTTTTTTTTTTTTTACTAAAGGAATACCCAAGGGTAAACCGCAAAAGATGGCAGGAGTCCGGCCTTCCGGGGAACTACAGGGTAGGACTATTTCCCTTCCTCCGGGGGGTCTCCGGAACCCCCGCTCTTGGTATTTGGGTGTCGCGGGCCTTCTCCGCCCCTCCCCTACGGGGGTATGGAAAACGTCCCCTCTCCTCCCCGTCGGCTCGAGCCCTATAATTTTTTTTTTTGCCGTTTTTTTAGTATTTTTTTTTTTTTTTACATTTTTATAATAAGCCTTATACGCTGATTCCAAATATGTAATTGTTTTTTTTATGGAACGTTTCTTAATTTTCTTTTATTCTTGAAACGTTTTTAAAACGTTTCTTTATGTTTTACTTGTGTTCTTTAATTTTTATACGCTGATTCCAAATATGTAATTGGTTTTTCTGTGTGTCGTACTTTTCGAGATGTATTTCATTTTTATAAACAGTATCTGAAAAAAGTGGCCTTCATCGAACATTTAAGAACACTTCAAACCTTTGAACTAAGGGTCCGTTACCACTGAAATTCATTGTTGGTATCATATAGTAGCAACATATTAAAAAAAACAAAAAAAAAAAATTAAAACCATTTTATTGTAAAACAGAATAGGACCTATATATATATATATATATATATATATATATATATAGCAGCAGCATATATATATATATATATATATATCGCTTATACCTTTAAATCAGACGATTATAGCGCTTCGCTTCAGTATATATAATATATAGTAGAAATAGACTTTGTTTAAGTTTAAATTTAATATGAGCCATCAAGCCAATATTTTATCGAGGTTCGTGCTCTTCCACTGACTCCCGTTACAAACACTTGAATAAAGCTTGTTATTTATTTATTTATTTATTTTTTTTATTTATTTTATTTAATTTTTTTTTTTCAAAATAGGATTTTAAACAATTTTGAACTTCGTTGATAAAACAACTTATTCTTTTTTTTTATTTTAAGACGTTAGTCTAAATCACAGTTTCCCAACATGAACGATTCATAACCTCAAAATGAATTAATTAAGTTTTGAATTTCAACATCGAACTATTATTTATTAATTTGAATATGAGAAAAGAACGTGATTCAAAAATTTGTTGCTTCACAGTTTATTACATAAAAAATTGTTGTTATAAGTGTATTTTCGTATTTTTGATGAAAATTTTCATTTTTAATTTGAAACATAAACAAGAGAATAAAACTACCATTTACATTACAATAAAATTTTATTTCTCTTACTCGGAAAATGGTAAATGAAAGAACAGTTTTAAGGTCTGAACAAAAGTTTGAGAAAAACCCAATCGCTACGTTGCAAACATTTGCTCAAGCCCTTGAAAAAAGGGTAATTAGAAGGAAATTACAGAATATTGGGAAACCTAAAGAAGATTTTCTGTCTATATGTAAAGGAAAATATTATATGAAAAAGGGGCCATGCCCTCTTAACACTTGCTAAGCCCTATGGCTTATTAAGAAGACCAAGGAACATTTTTAACAACTTTCTTATAAGTCTCACACTCAATCTCCGCTGACCGTCGTTGCGGATAACTATGAATCGTTTCAAGACCTTCTTAAGATTTTTGACATAATGGGCCACCCATCTTAAAATCGGTACTTAATTTTAGGTAGCATATTTGCAACTAAAAACAATACATTGGAATCAGTTTACTTGCTCTTCGTGTATTTTCTACTTTATCCTCAGAACTTTATAATTTCCGGATTTAATAGCGGATGTTTCAATGACATTGCATCATAATATACGAAGTCCTATTAAAAGAAGGTTGCAATTCGGATATTTGAAGCTATTTGTGATGCAATTAGTTCTTCACCTAAAGTTGTTTTGGTCGACAATTAAATAATATTTTATAATAGAGATATGTTACCGTTATTAAAGGAATACGCAGTGGAAGATGAGTACCTAAATTAGTTTCCATTGTAATAAAGCATTGAAATTAAAAATCTTAGAAATATATCATGGATTAGGAACAGCAACAAATATGAGGACTTTTTCGATAAACATCCTTTCACTGCAGAAATTAGAGGATGTTGCTGTAGTTAAGGAGCCAAAGACTAAAATCAAAGCCAACGGTCGCAGCAAGATCCCAAATTATCTGTTTCTATTCCCTCAAATGTTTTTCAAAACCAAAATAGCCTCACATTCACCTTGGTGAGCTTGCATTAGGGACCTTCTTTAAAGTATGTTTAAATAGATAAAAGTTCACGAAAAAATTGAATTAGCATATTTTTGCTTCATAGATTATTACACTATTTTAAAAATAGGAAAAACGGGATAGGATTCGTGAACCTGATTTTAAAAATGCAAATTTAATAACAGAAGACAATGGACGGTATTACAATAACATAAGGAATAAACTCCAAAATTTCATTATAACTGTAAAGTGAATACAATACACTGTTATTAAAAATTTTAATATATCTTTAATTTCGTAATTAAACATTAATGCAGTATGACTTTCAGACCTATTTTGCATTAAAACTTGGAAAAAAATTCGCCTGTCATAAGAGTTTACGTGAACTAAAATAATCCCATTCGGAAATATTAAACGTAAGGTAGTGTTGTGATTTCTCAAACTTTTCATTTTAATTTTAATTTACTTCAAATAAATTATAATATTGAGGAAGGACATGTTTATATTGTGAAAAACCTAATGGTAAATCAGGAGCGTAAAATCTCCATTTGAAGGTGAAATTTTTAGGTCACAAGAATGGTTATAACGATTGACATTTTGATTCTCGCGCGAAGCAGCAGCTGTTGAATGTGGGGCTGGACACGTTTCGTTGCATTCCTAATATATATATATCAGTAGCGGCTCGTGAACCGAAAACATGGGGAGGCACTTCAAAATAATTAAAATGTTATATATATATATATATATATATATATATATATATATATATATATATATATATATATATATATATATATATATATATATATATATATATATATATATATATATATATATATATATATATATAGTCGTCCCTCGTAGAACGCGGTCTTATAGAACGCGATCTTGCTATACCGCGGTTTTCAAAAAGATAATAAAAAGAAAAATTAAAATTACAAAATTGAAAAAATAAAATTAAAATTCTGTAATACAAATGTCAAAAAGATAATTAAAATTGAAAAAATAAAATTATAATTCTGTAATATATACATATGTTAAAAAGATAATGAAATGAAAAGAAAAAAAAGAAATATTTGGTGAGCTAAAAAGGCAAAAGCGTCAATTACCGATAACGATGTATTTCTAAAAAAAAGCAGCCAATGCAACCTACAGATTCGGAACCGCCTTCATCTCTTACACCTTCAACTTCATTTACACTTTGAAAGAAACTATTTTTGTGCGCAATTTTATTAACTTTAAAATTTTAAATTACAGTCCTTAGGCTATTCAATCAAATATATAAAAAATATTTTATCTCCAAATTTTTTAAAGGTTTATACATTGTATATTTTTTCATTTAAAAAAACTAAAAAAATTTTTTTTGCTCAATTTAAGATATGTAGAGTACTGTACTGTAATGTAATAAATATCCTACTAATTAATTAGTCAATAAAATATATTTATATACTGTTCTGTAAATAACATTGTATCTGCAAATTTATTCAATTATTATTATGGATAAATAAAATACTGCTGCTATTTTATTCACCTTATACAAAGATAAAAATTTTAAAATTAATGATTTTTCAGGGGGTTAAAGTTATACGCGATGTCGCCTATAACGCGGGGGTCAGGAACCTAACCCCCGCGTTCTACGAGGGACAACTATATATATATATATATATATATATATATATATATATATATATATATATATATATATATATATATATATATATATATATATATATATATATATATATATATATATATATATATATATATATATATATATATATATATATATATATTAAATAAGTTTTTTTTATTTAATTTAAAAAAAAAAAAGTTCGAGAGGAGGCCTTGGGAAAAAATCCTCAAAATAGACAAAATAAGAATAGGTTTCTTTTACGTTGCCATGACAACCAGTGTTTTGAAAGCATTATAATTATGCTTTCTTGGAGGCACAAATCGAAATTCCTCCAGTCAATGATCCTTATGAAAAATAATTTTTCGCAAGAGAATAAATGATCTTAATGTAAAATTAGCGTCCTTGTATAACATTTTAAACATTATTTTAATAGTAATAAATAGTAATTTGAATTATTTTATTACATTAGTTGCTTTTATTTTTTTTTTTTTAGAACAGCCACAATCTATACCTCTCCCTCCACGCCGCTTTGCCTTTTATATTTATATTTTTTATATATATATATATATATATATATATATATATATATATATATATATATATATATATATATATATATATATATATATATATATATATATATATATATATATATATGGTCAGAGTGTCTAAAGCTGACATCATGTAACTTTAGAACGGCAGCACCTACAGTAAAACAAATTGCATATTTGGAATCAGCGGAAAATTCTAAGGAGGGTTTTTAATTTCTTATTTTTATTTTATTTTTTTTTTTATTCGTCGGAAATATAACAACGAGCCATAATTTTCTCTAAGCAATTGACGATATTTTTATCATCTAAATTAAGTAGCCAGGCAATGCTCAGCCTACGACTGAAAAACGAATAAATGTGAAGCAACATATCTTCATTACTATAGTATTTTTATATATTTAGATTGTTTATTTCATTATTATTTGATTTTTTATATTTCAAAATATTTGGAAAAAAATATTCAAAAGAAAATCGATTTATAGAGTTTTTAGAAGAGATTAAAAATCAATTTAGAAGAAGAATTTAAATTTGGAAACGTATGTTAAGGGGTAAAAAAAAATTTTTTTTTCTTGTAATTAAAGTAATAGCATAGTGTAAAGGTAATAATTTTTTTTTTAACTAAAGGAATACCATTGGGTAAACCGCAAAGATGGCATGAGTCGGGGTCTCTCGGCCTCCCGGTGGACGACGGGGGGGACTTCGTCCCCCCTCTGTCCCCCGTCGGCTCGAGCCCCCAAAAAAAAAAAAAAAAAAAAAAAAAAAAAAAAAAAAAAAAAAAAAAAAAAAAATTAAAAACCCCTCCTTAGAATTTTCCGCTGATTCCAAATATGTAATTTGTTTTACTGTAGGTGCTGCCGTTCTCGAGTTACATGATGTCAGCTTTAGACACTCTTACCTATATATATATATATATATATATATATATATATATATATATATATATATATATATATATATATATATATATATATATATATATATATATATATATATATATATATATAGTAGTAGGGCGTACATATTGGATGCCGGAAGTAAAACCGGAAGTAAACGATCGACCGCCCGAAACCGGAAGTAAAACCGGAAGTAAATTTCCTGCCTTTTATCGACGAAAAAAACCGAAGGTTTTTTTCGAAATAATAAAATTAATTAAATTAAATTAATTAAATAAAATTAATTAATTAATTAATTAATTAATTAATTAATTAATTAATTAATTAATAAAAATAAATAAATAAATTAATAAATAAATAAATGTTTAATTACCGAATATTATTTTTTTTTTTATTAACGTGTATATTCCCGCATCGGTTGTGGCCCCGCAGCGCACCGCACCGCACCGCACCGCTCCGCACCGCATCGGAGTTCCAAAATCTGGAAATGGTCATAGAAGGTTGAAATTTGGTATACACCCTTCATATAAGGTACCCACATCATATATAGAGTTAAATAACCATACACCCCAAAGGGTCTCAACCAAACCTGAGATATTGACGTAGAAGGCTGAAACTTCGTATAACCTTCATATAAAGTACCCACATCATATATGGATTAAATAGCCACACACCCCAAAGGGGGGTCCCCAGCCCCAAAAACCTGAAATATTGACGTAGAACGATGAAACTTAGTATACACCCTTCATATAAGGTACCCACATAATATATGGAGTTAAATAACCGTATAC
The DNA here is from genome assembly GCA_015478945.1 of Trachelipus rathkii. Taxonomy (NCBI): domain Eukaryota; kingdom Metazoa; phylum Arthropoda; class Malacostraca; order Isopoda; family Trachelipodidae; genus Trachelipus; species Trachelipus rathkii. The sequence continues at coordinate 15,451 of JABUQX010146312.1, read as the reverse complement.
CCCAAAGGGGGGGTCCCCAGCCCCAAAAACCTGAGATATTGACGTAGAAGGCTGAAACTTGGTATACACCTTTCATTTAGGTACCCACATAATATATGGAGTTAAATAACCGTATACCCCAAAGGGGGGGTCCAGCCCCAAAAACCTGAGATATTGACGTAGAAGGCTGAAACTTGGTATACATCTTTCTTATAATGTAACCTCGATAAAAAAAAAAAAAAAAAAAAAAAAAAAAAAAAATTATTCTTTTTAAGTTTATAACTTGCAAATTTACGTTTTTACATACCCTAAAGCAGTAAATCAGTAAATCAAACTACCCACCCCTACCCTTCCATGATCTATTGATCTATTGATCTATTGATCTATTGATTCAAGTCATATTTTGTATAACAAAACAAAACTTTTATTCTTTTTATGTTTATAACTTAAAAAATTTGTATTTTTACATACCCTAAAGCAGTAAATCAGTAAATCAGTAAATCAAACTACCCTCCAGCCACCCTCCTGTCATTCCGTGATCTATTGATCTATTGATCTATTGATCTATTGATCTATTGATGCAAGTCATATTTTTTATTAAAATTGATGTGTTTTACATACCCTAAAGCAGTAAATCAGTAAATCAAACCCTCCAAACACCTTCCTACCCTTCCGTGATCTATTGATCTATTGATCTATTGATCTATTGATCTATTGATCTATTGATCTATTGATTCAAGTCATATTTTTTGTTAAAATTGTTATGTTTTACATACCCTAAAGCAGTAAATCAGTAAATCATAGTACCATCAACCATCCTACCCATTCGTGATCCATTGATCTATTGATCTATTGATCTATTGATTCAAGTCATATTTTTACTAAAATTGTCATGTTTTACATACCCTAAAGCAGTAAATCAGTAAATCACCAGCCAATCAGCAAACACCTTCCTACCCTTCCATGATCTATTGATCTATTGATCTATTGATCTATTGATCTATTGATTCAAGTTTCTTTCTCTTTAGTATAATAAATAAGTTCTTTGGATAAAAAGCGGGAAAAGAAAACAAGTTTTTATTTTAAAGCATTTATAACATAAGTGCAGACTACATAATCGTTTACATATAAATTTTTAGCATCAAATATATTTACAAGTTTATTAAAAGAAACATTGCACAAAAACTTTATGAAATAAATACAGTATACACCACATAAATTAGAACTGATAGGTTGTACAGGAAAACATAAGGTCTTAACATATTGAACATTATTATATTTTAAAAAAGAAGTTACATAATGATTACTAAACATAAAATCTAAATGCAGAGAGTCAAGGAAATATACAGCATTATTTTTATTCTTATACACGGCTATCCAGTGACCATAGCTCGAAACATCCCGATGAGAAGTGTTGAAGATAAGTCCAGAGTCGGTATCCAATTTCACAGAACCGAGTTCATTACACGCGAATACACCTAAAAATCTTCTTTCGTTTATAAAGGCATTTAATATTTCTTCTTCATTCATCTTTAATAATTCAAGAGTATATTTCGTACTCTGTCAATCTCGATGATTTGAGGATGTTCCAAATACACCAGAACTGAGATCGAGGATGTCAAACTTTGTCCAAATTTGAGACTTAACCCTAATGTGCCTTTTCTTAGGATATTGAGATGATAAGCATTACAAGCTGAAAGATCAGCTGTGAGATCGTAGGCATATAAATTACTGTTTTCAGCATAAGTCTTGAGATCAACACCTGTACCGTTATCGCTGCAAGATACAGTATTGGCAAATAAATCGTAAAAAGGACGCGAACATTGAGAATGTGAACCTTCGTATATCATCTCATAATCACGACCGTATGGTTGACCATTCACATGCAAACTGATACCTCTAAGTCCGAAATGGGTAAATTTAAAGGCAGACTTTCCATAGTTTCCAGAATAAGCATCGTGTTCTACAATTCCTATTATTACCTTCTGAGGTAAGCTGCCATTGACGATGTTAGGTATATTAATACTCGATAATCCTTGGGTAAAGTTAAAAATTTTAGTCTCAATTCTCTTGATTGGATATTTTGCTGTATCAGTCAAAAGAGATTTCTCGATTTCCATATGTTTAAAAGGAGATAATTTCACTTTACGTATATAAAGATAAGCATCCAGTAATTTGAAAATAGGTTTTGGGGCGGCAGTTGTTGCTGTAGCGTTGCTTTGAACATTAAGCGCAAATTGAGGAGTAGATCTAGTTAACCTGATGCGGGTGTCCACTGATGGTAGAATAAGTCTTTCCTGAGAGAATATATCACCGTTTACACGTCCATAATATTCGTAAGTGTTATTTTTAGATTTAGCAGCATTGTCCCTATGTTTCTCTACATCTTTTAAATTGTAGTATCCACATGATTGCAGATGAGACTCCTTCGCATCTTGAGAATAATTTAGCAAAGTCTCAATATAACTTCGATAAGGGTAACTTGCAGCTGATGCTCCTAGAGATGTTTCATTTAAAAACACCTCAAGTTGATTGAAACATGTATACAGGAAATTTGTCTCGGTGGATACTATGTGGTCGGTGTCTGTGAGATTTGAACCATCTTCGTTTACTAACTTAGTCTTCAGATATAAAAACACATTCGAAGGATCAAGATATTGGTCAGAAGTGCCAGGGATGTTGAATTCGAGAGGTACATCTGTATTTGTGATTGCGTGAACGGGGTTAATACTAATAAAATTGGATTCACTCACACTGATCTGTGTAGGATTCACAGAAAAGAGATCCAATTCGCTCTTACAACAGTCGGGGCTGGAGGGATGGAGGAAATGCATCTTGCTACTACAATCGCTTGACGTATAATGAGGAGAGGTATGTTTAAACATTCCTTATATACGAAATAGATGCAGGTTATTATTATTTATGTAAAAAAGTTACCGTATCACTGATATTAGAGAGCAAACACATCAATACACTTTTTCTTTAGTGGTCCTTTATTATTCCTCTTTAATGGTTTTTTACGACCACCTACACCTTGACCAGTCATCTTACGTCGTATTTTTCGTTTAACATCGTCTAACATTTCATCTGAAACATCAGCTATGCGGCGTTTTACAGCACTACGAGGGTCGACACCACCCATAATATCCTGGATTGTGTTTATTCCTGTTCTGGCCGCTTTTTTAGCAATGTATTTACCTCCTGATTTAAACAGGGGAATAGCTCTACGAAATAACGAAGCAAAAAATCCTCCTAAACCATATCCCCTCTGCATTCTTGAACCCCTGAAGACTCTTTCTCTTTCCATTATTATTATTATTTACCGGAGCTTCTTTCTTATGTGTACTTTACACACTGCTGTCCCATTTGTGATGTGAATGGGTATGGTTTGCCTTCGACGTCTCTTATATAAACGCGAACTGAACTCAGCTGGGTCTTACTCATAGGTAAGTAGTGAACATTAGGAAAGCTTATAACTTTACGTCCTTTAGGAAAATGAACTACTCTTAACAAAGAGGCTTTAGTATTCCCTACATACTGATGGTCTACAATATCTGTATAAACATAAGCCATACCTGGATCTTGAAACATCTTAGTAGGCAAGCATACAAAATGTAATGAACTCTTGGTGTCATTTTTTAAGACATACTCTTCCATCGTTGGTATATAACGCATTAGATCCTTTAGATATGGTTTGATATTATTTCCCGATATTTTGTATACATGTGAGTAACAACAATTACGAAACCAGACTGAAGGGCGGAACATAAATAAACTTATATCTTTCAGGTTCACATTAGATTGAGATTTTAAAGTGATTAAAGCGTTATCTTCGTTAACGGATTTATTAACAAGAAACACTAAATCTTTACATATTTGACTTTCTTCAAATTTTTTGTTTAAGTCTATGAACACATCAGTAACCGATTTATAGAGACCGTGCTCTAATAAATAATTTTCAACGAAATATTCATTGGTGCCTCGTTTGATGGATGCAATATTAGGTTTACTTTTTAATACATTTTTAACATTATCAACATTTCTAAATATCGTAAACGCCAAATATGAAACAGGCATATTCTCTATATCGGCGTCGAGAATTATTTCACTTAATCCTGCTTCATATATTTCTCGATCAAAAGTTATAGTGTTCAATAATTGGGTTGTATAGTCTGATATTTTATTTTCAGGATATAGATCCATAGAAGCCGATGAAGGCAGCGTTAAATAGAAATGATCTTCACTTTATGTTCACAAAGTAAACTGATCAATGTTTCTTAATTTCACTAGCATTTATATAACTATTAAACTTCGCTGGGTAACCTATCCATTTGACAAGATACTGTTTATTTTTACCTTTCCCTTTAGATCCTAATATTTTTTCTATTTTATACTCGTGACTCTTAGGATCAAACCGTATTTTCTGTATTTCTTGTTTATAGAACCCTCCTTTTATTTTTTCACCATCTAAATCCTCGAGATAGTATAATTTTAACCCGTCTCTTGGGAATTCTCTGATTGTATCTACTTTAAAAACTTCTCTCGACCATCCCGCCTCATACCCTTTTCTGAAATTTTCATCTGACCTAGACACTCTCACATAATCTCCTAATTTAATGCCTGTGTTATCTTTTATTTTGCGAACGAGGCTACCCTGTACAAAAGGTTTTGTCTTCACCATCTCTAGAGGGGTCCTCTTAATTGTTCTATGATAAGACCTGTTATAAGAATAAGCCAAGTCTTGCAGTATGTCTTCGTGAAATATCTATGCATTCTTTCTTTTATAGTTCTTTGTTCTCTTTCCACAATTGCCGCTTTATTAACTGAAAATGTGTTGTAGTACCCAATATCATACTCTGTAACTATGTCTTGAAACTCTTTACCTAAAAACTCTGTACCTTTATCTGTCCACATCATTTGAGGATATCTATTATCCTCATTTATAATTTCTCTGACTGCAGCAGCTACAGTCTTTGACTTTTTATCTTTTAAAACCTTTAACCATAAGTATCTGGAATATACATCTATCACAAAAAGAATGTATTGATACCCTTCATTGTAAACTTTATATTTTATCATTTCAGTCAAATCAAGTTGCCATACATTATCTAAGTGGAGGGCTACGGTTTTTCGTGTTGGAAATTTTTTTCGTATAGGTTTATGTAGGGTAAAAGCATCCTCACCTTGTAAATAATTTTTCAATTCTTTTTTATTTATATGAGGAAACTTTGAAGCGAACCTTGAAAAGCCTCCATAACTGTAAGGTTGTTTCACATCAAAGTAATATTTATCGACCGCCTCCTTAGCCTCCATGACTCCCAATGACATTATCAATAAAAAACATATTCATTTATACTGATAGGGGATATAAAAACCGAATGTCTATATGAAATATTTTATTTTCAATTACAAAATAATATTAACTATTTTAATTTACAAATCAAATCTTACATCACTTTGAAGAGATGGCATGGGTTAAATGCATGAAGTTGGGTACAAACAATACAATCAAATAAAGTACAATATGGTGAACTAATCCGTTTTTGAAGCGAGTGTGGTTAGCTATATCATTGTGTATAGAGTGATATGCAAGTCGTGTGGATGGAAGGACAGAGTTTCATGGTTCAGCTTCAGTTCTTCACTGGATGGGTTGTGATTATGTTTTGGATATTCTAAACCCTAGGATATGGTGATTTAGATTCTTTATAAGATTCTATAGTCTCTTTACAAAGACACTACATGAGTATCATGAAACTAGTATGGAAGATTCATATTTCAAATATATGAACTTTCTATTAAGAGCATTGTAGTTTATTTTCTAGATATGACTGAATCTTGATCTTGTACAGGACGACAGACTGTAAACATTCATTGGGTGGCTTCATATGAGTATATAACTTTACAAACATCTTTATTTAAAATTTAGTGTGTATCATGGTGCTGGAGCTGAATCTTCCTTAGGTGAATTTAGTAAAACTTTTAGATCTTCTAATTTTTGTATAGCATTTTGATATAGGATTCTTTTTATATGAATCACTAGATGAGAGTTTAATATATGGTGCAGTTCCTTCTCGTAATTATTTATCTGTTCAACTTGCGGATCATATAAACTCAAAGGCTGCTGTTGAATCAATGGTTGATAAGGGTTATAACCGATCTGTTGCAGTTGAGGGTTTGAGTTAGAGACTGTTTCGAACTATTTATTTATTGTCGTTATTATTGTTTATGTGATTGTTGCTGTTATTTACATTTGTTTATTTATTTGCTGTTGTTGATGTTGTTGTTGCAATTTTTGTTGTTTATTATCGTTTGTTATTTGTTATTTGTTATTTGTTATTTATTTTATTTATTGTTATTTATTTATTTGTTATTTATTTGTTGTTATTTAAAAGTTATTTATTTATTGTTATTTGTTGTTGTAGAGGTAGGGTTCTGTATTATATTTCAACTTCTCATAATCGCTGTAGGAATTAAAAACCACAGCTAACTTTCATCATTAGGCAAGCCATGGTTATCAAGGTACTATAACGGAAAAGTAGGGTAGTTTCTACCCCACCTTTCTACTGTAATAGCTTCTTTTTATTTTTAAGTTTTCTTACGTTACCAGCAAGTTTTTAATAGGTAATGTTGATGTTTCTGACGGCAATAGCTTTACCTTCTGAGGTCTGTTTAAAGGAACATTTCCTCTTTATAAGATTTAGGCATACTTCTGCTATACATTGTATAAATTTTTCATCTTCACAGATCAGTTTACGTTTTCAGAAGGTTTCAGGTTTTTAAATTTTCTCATAAGTGGTAAATAATCTGCTACTAGAGTACTCATTGTTCAGGTATGTATACTGTCTCAATCTCGTTAGGCAAGATATTTGTACGAAGTAACACTCTATGCGTGTTCTTAGGATGAAGCTCACAGAGTAAATAACCGTGAGGGGCAGAGGTAACTTCTTTATATACTTTTAGGAACTCTTTACGTTGAGTAGGGAACATTTGGGTAGCCACAACATTGACTTGACTCATATCCCTTCTTTGCCCAAACAAAATTAAATACTGTGTGTTTAAAGACACATCCCTCATATACTTATTCTGATGAAAGATATTCTGTGTTATAAAAAATACTGTGATGTTTAAATGATGAGAGTAAACTGTGAAAGTTTCAGCTATATCCTCATTCAATTTATGCATCAAATCATCAAGGATTATAATTTTGTGACCCTGTATATTTTCCAAAGACTTTACATCGTATATACCTTCGTGAAATTGAATCACATCTTTGTAATCATTAAACTTTTCTTGGTAAACACTGTAGCACCAAATGATTTTAACAGGCTTTTGCTCGAAAATCTCAACCTCTTTTAAAATGTTTAATAAAAGAAAGGTTTTCCCGCATCCTGTAGGACCAGACACAAGACATGTAGCAGGAGCACGGAACATAAATTTACCAACGTCCATTCTAGGATAATACCCAAACACTAATGAACAAGAAAAGGTCTTCACTTATGTTATAAATGCTTTAAAATAAAAACTTGTTTTCTTTTCCCGCTTTTTATCCAAAGAACTTATTTATTATACTAAAGAGAAAGAAACTTGAATCAATAGATCAATAGATCAATAGATCAATAGATCAATAGATCACGGGTGGGTAGGAGGATAGAGTGGGTGGTTGGATGGTTTGATTTACTGATTTACTGCTTTAGGGTATGTAAAAATGCAAATTTTAGTAAAAAATGTGACTTGAATCAATAGATCAATAGATCACGGAATGACAGGAGGGTGGCTGGAGGGTAGTTTGATTTACTGATTTACTGATTTACTGATTTACTGATTCTGCTTTAGGGTATGTAAAACACATCAATTTTAATAAAAAATATGACTTGAATCAATAGATCAATAGATCAATAGATCATGGAAGGGTAGGAAGGTGTTTGGATGGTACTATGATTTACTGATTTACTGCTTTAGTGTATGTACTGCTTTAGGGTATGTAAAAATGCAAATTTTAGTAAAAAATGTGACTTGAATCAATAGATCAATAGATCACGGAATGACAGGAGGGTGGCTGGAGGGTAGTTTGATTTACTGATTTACTGATTTACTGATTTACTGCTTTACTGATTTACTGCTTTAGGGTATGTAAAACACATCAATTTTAATAAAAAATATGATGACTTGAATCAATAGATCAATAGATCAATAGATCATGGAAGGGGTAGGAAGGTGTTTGGATGGTACTATTAGTTTACTGATTTACTGCTTTAGTCAATAATAAAGCATAAATTGTAGGTTACAGCTTTTAAGAATAAGTATTTTTATTATACTTTATTATCAAGGTATGCCTAGAAGTCGCCTTCTTTCAAGATGCTCAAGTCATTCACATTAAAGCCTTTCTACTAAGTGCAGCCTGGGGCCAGCACTTTAGAGTGTGCACGGCTATTTAACTCCATATATAATGTGGATACCTTATATGAATTAGTTTTTACTAAGTTTCGTCGTTCTATGTCAATAATGGCTTCGGGTATTGGGGGAGCTGTTGGAGACCCCCCCTTTAGGTGTGCACGGCTATTTAACTCCATATATGATGTGGGTACCTTATATGAAGGGTGTATACCAAGTTTCGTCGTTCTATGCCTATATTTCAGTTTTGTGGGGCTGCCCCCCTTTGGATGTGTACGACTAATTAACTCCATATATGATGTGTGTACCATATAAAGGGTGTATACCAAGTTTCAACCTTCGTCAATATTTCAGGTTTTTTTGGGGCTGGAACCCCCTTTAGGAGTGTACAGTTGTTAACTCCATATGATGTGGGTACCTTATATGAAGGGTGCATACCAGTTTCGGCCTTCTACGTCAATATCTCTCAGGATTTTGGGGCTGGAGGCCTTTGGGTGTAGCTATTCTTTCTCCATATATGATGTGGGTACCTTATATGAAGGAGTTGTATACCAAGTTTCGTTGTCGTTCTATGACCATTTCAGATTGCAGGGCTCAGCCCCATCACGATGGAGCGTAGCGGTGCAGACGCAGTGCAGGGCGCTGCGGGAGGCCACAACCGGTGCGAGAATATACACGTCAATAAAAAAAATAATATTCGGTAATTAAACTTTTAGTTTACATTTATTTATTTATTTATTTATTTATTTATTTATTTTATATTAATTAAATTAATTAATTAATTAATTAATTATTTATTTACTTTTTATTTTATTTTTTTATTATTATTATTTCAGCAATACGGGTGTTTCAAATCGTCAAAAACATGAAATTTACTTCCCGGTTTACTTCCGGTTTAGAACTGATGGTCGATCATTTACTTCGGTTTTTGCTTCTAGCCTTCAGATATGACAGCTCTACTACTATATATATACATATATATATATATATATATATATATATATATATATATATATATATATATATATATATATATATATATATATATATATATAACATATATATATATATATGTATATATATATATAGTAATATATAATATATATATAATATTGCTCGAGGTTTTCACTTCATTATATATATATATATATATATATATATAATAATATATATATATATATATAATATATATATATATATATATATATATATATATATAATAACATAATAATATACATATTATATATATATATATATTATTATAATAACAATAAATAATATATTATAATGTACTTATATATATATATAATAATAATAATAATATATATATATATATATATATATATATATATATATATATGTAATATAATAACTCTTTGCTTTGCTGTATATAATAACAACAGCAACAACCTTAAAATTTAGTTGGTTGTAAATATATGCCTGTATATAATATACCATATATATATATATATATAATAATTTTCTTTATACCGGGGTTACAAGGACAAACTATTTTATTTTGGTTTTATTAATTTATCCAATTGCACTTTCTGTTACACTGTTTAAAAAATTGCTTATTAAAAATATATATAAAAATATTAATGCTCAATGCCACACACAGGCTGCGTTTTTTAATTCGATGAATTAAGGATAACGATGACTTTCGCTCAACTATATTTAAGAGGCCTCTTCCACGGATTATTGGTGTTATTTAACTCCTGCTCTGGGAATGAAAACACCAACGACTGAAGAGACTAAATATGAAGCGAATATCGTTCATTAATATCACCTTAAAAATTCAGCTCTTGAAAATAATTTATGAAAATGGCTAAACAGTGTATTCTGCAATCGAATAAAATAATAGAAGCAAGGCTCCAGATCTGAACATCTGCATCAAGTTTAAATCAGATTGCGGATTATAGAACTATGTAGCAGATGAAGCTGACCCACAGCTTCAATATATATATATATATATATATATATATATATATATATATATATATATATATATATATATATATATATATATATATATATATATATACTCTGCTAATATATATATATATATATATATATATATA
>JABUQX010146311.1:5000-7500 GCA_015478945.1 Trachelipus rathkii | reverse complement strand
ACTCACACTGAGAATGAACGTGCAATAGATGGTGTATACACAACTCCTGAAATTAAGCTGGCATTGGATATGGGTTATAAAATACTTAAGATATTTGAAGTATGGGTATTTAAAGAACAAGAGTTCTTGTTTGAACGGTATGTTAACCATTTCGTAAAAATAAAGACAGAAGCTTCAGGGTTACCCCATAATATTCATGAAGATGATCCTGATTTTGAAGAAAAACTTAAAGAATTCGTACGCCTTTTAAAGAAGGTGTAGAGCTCGACATAAACAACATCAAGAAGAACCCTGGTATGCGATTCATAGCGAAACTGTGTTTAAATAGTCTCTGGGGAAAATTTGCACAAAATACACCAACACGGGAAGATAGAGTATGTGCTAGTGATAAAGAAGTGTGGGAATTGATCAACCAATGCGATATTGAAGTCCCTTCCGTTGTACCTATAGGCAATAAATATGTTGTTACAATTGTAAAAAATGCATTAGCTGAGCGAACGTCAACAACTACAAACATCCCTATAGCATCGTTTACGACCGCTTACGCCCGTATAAAATTATACGAATTACTTAATAAAGTCAAAGAAAGAGCATTATATTGTGATACAGATTCTTGTATTTTTGTAGCAGGCGAAAACGATGAAGTTCCCGATACAGGTAACTTTTTAGGTGAATTAACAGATGAAATAGCTGAATACGGTCAAGGTGCATATGGTGATTCCTTTGTATGCACAGGGCCTAAATCTTATGCTGTCAGAATAAGAACTAAGGAAGGTGGTATAAAATATATTGTAAAAGTCAAAGGCCTTACAATCAGTAAAGACACTAAAGATACTATTAACTTCGGGAAACTGCTAAAGTTAGTAACTGAACGAGGTTCAGAAAATAATACATGCCACGATGAATCATTGTATGAAGACATCAGATACAATGACGTCACAGTAAAAGCAATGAATGAAATACAATTGGATAATGACAATGAATCAGCCGAAATAGAACTTCCACATAAAATTGCAGCCAGAACAAATGAGTCGCAGAATCCATTAGCTGACCTACATGGAAGCAATAGAGGAGGATTATGCTATAACATACCTACTACAACTTTTCAGGCAGGGAAACATGGAGGAGTTACTATTATATCAGGCTCAAGAATGTTACAACATACGTCTGATAAACGTATCTTTGTACGAAACTCTTTCCGCACAGTATCCTATGGATTTAAAGGCATGCTGATATTGTTTTTATATATATATATATATATATATATATATATATTATATATATATATATATATATATATATATATATATATATATATATATATATATATATATATATATATAACGAATTGTATGTGAAAATATTCTGTGCATTAAAATGTAAATATATATATATATATATATATATAAGAGTGAAGAAAGATATATATATATATATATATATGTTATATATATATATATATATATATATATATATATATATATATATATATATATATATATATATAGATACCTATTTGTAATATTTATAATAAAATATAAATAGTAATAAATTATTTTATTGTCCTTATTTATTTTATTTATTTATTTATTTATTTATTATTTATTGTTGTATTTAATATAGTACAGATACATTGTTTAAAAAGCTGAACTAAGTAAATCTGGAGGAAGAGATGTATGATGCTTGTACTTGATTACGTGAGTTTGTAATACATTGTTCGTTTAATTTAACGAAACATCTGAGATAAAGAGTTCGGACTTAAGGGATGATTTATTAATCTAATGATTAATCGATACTTTATTAAGAAAAATGGAATGCATTATTACACTTACGAATTTAAAAACAACAAAAACAAAGTATCGAATAATCGATTATTCGATATTTTAATAACCTAAAACTTAAAGACAAAGACGTAAAGACATAATGCATTAAAGTATCGATGTTTCTTGATGTGATCGATGCATCGATGCATTGGTCGCATCGATGTATCGGTAGGAACATCGATACTTTAAAGTGATATGTTTCAATGAAATTTTATTAATAAAATACATTAAAATGATGTAAAGCAGTAAAGCAGTAAAGCAGAAGGTGTTTTACTCACCTTTGAAACAAAAGGGAAAAATGATGTTATGATGACAAGGTAAAAGGCCTAAGGGCTGTAAGGGTATATGGAAATAAAAACAATTCGCCTAAGCGTAAAGGAGTGTAATTATCTAATTAATTGATTCATAATTCTATGAACACATGTATACCTTAAAGTAGCCAATAGTAAACATGAATTGAATTTTATTATAAAATAATAATAATAATAATAACCAAAATATAATATTAATAATAATAATAATAATAATAATAATAATAATAATAATAATAATCACCAAAATATAATATTCGTGTACCTTTGACAAACATACTGTTACTAAGAGAATCCTTGTGACGTCATATGAATAACATTCGTAATTATTACCTACTAAAAATGGTCCATAAACGTAGCTGAGAT
>JABUQX010146310.1:0-5000 GCA_015478945.1 Trachelipus rathkii | reverse complement strand
TATATATATATATATATATTATGGTATATATATATTATATATATATATATACATATAGTTAGCATATTTAAGAAAGGAAGATATTATTTGTGGTGCTACTTATATATATTGATATTATTAATTTATATATATAAGTTATATATATATATATATATATATATATATATATATATATATATTCTTTTGGTCAGTAATTTGAGGCGGCAATATAATTTTTAGAACGATTTTCCAATTTCCTGGAAGACGACTTATCGTAAAAAGCTAATTTGAAAGAAGAACAAAAGGAAAAAAGTATTTCATTTTTAGATCAACTCTGGCGTAAAAAATTTTCTTTTTATTTGCAACCAATTTGGAGTTTTTTTTTTGTGGGGGGGGGGTTGTTTTTTTTTATATATTTTCATTTTTATTATTATTTTTATTTATTTTATTTATTTATTTATTTATTTATTTTGTCTCTGCAAATGAAGGAGGAAAAGAAAAGAAGTTTTATTTATTATTCAAAAGAACGCTTAATTTCGGCCTTCCGAACCGAGTTCTATTATTATTATTATTATTATTATTATTATTATTATTATTATTATTATTATTATTATTATTATTATTATTATTATTATTATTATTATTATTATTTTTATTATATATATATATATATATATATATGGTTTTAACTCTGAATTTTTTCTGTCGCTATATATATAGATAGTTATATATATATATATATATATATATATATATATATATATATATATATATATATATATATATATATATATATATATATATAAATATTATTTAATACACATATATATAGATAAGTAGGAAGAAGAAAGAGTTATATATATTATTATTTATATATATATATATATATATATATATATATATATATATATATTATATATGGAAAATGCTTTTAACACAAGCTTTCAATCAACCAACGTGACAACTTCCCTTGAACTTTTGTAATACTTCGTTCACTTTCATAAAAGTCCAAGTATAATAGTGTGATATGAATTTGCTATTTTATTTTTCTCTAAGCTTTCTAAACATTAAATTTTATATTAAATGAGTTTGAAATCTTGCTAATCCATCGCTGCCTTAAAAAAAACATGCAAAAACTGTGTAGAGAAAATTCAAACTTATGAGTTTGAACAGTAACAGTACTATAGCCATAATTATAATTTGAAATATAACAGTATATTGTTCGTCATCATCTTTACAAAATTTGATACAAAGCCAATCCCATTTGTTATTAAATTTTATATTACGAATATAACTTAAGAGACTAACGAGAAAGTATCGACATTATTGGAACCATATGCTAATGACGGAAAAGATCAACATTATTGGAACCAGATGCTAATGACGAAAAGGATCAACGTTACTGAAACTACATGCTAAAGCCGAAAAGGACCAATATTATTAGAACCAGATGTTACTGACGAAAAGGATCAACGTTATTGGAACCAGAAGCTATATACTGACGTAAAGGATCAGCGTTATTGGAACCAGATGCTAATGCCGAAAAGGATCAACATTATTGGAACCAAATATTACTGACGAAAAGGGTCAACGTTATTAGAACCAGATGCTACTGACGAAATGGATCAACATTATTGGAACCAGATGCTAATGCCAAAAAAGATCAAAATTATTGGGGCAAGATGTTACTGACGAAAAGGATGAACGTTATTGGAACCAGATGCTACGGACGAAAAGGATCAACGTTATTGGAATGATGGAATCAGATGATGCCTATGGATGAATGATGCGACGTACAGTATTGTAACTTTTTCACAACAAAATGTGACTTGTTTTGAAATATTTAATTTCAGGTATGAAGCAAAACCCTTTTGCCATTCAACTATGGAAGTGGCACCATAGCTCACACATGATTACTAAATTGTATTCATCAAATCAGGTTTTTTAACTCAGGTTTAAACACAGGTTCTAGTCAGATTTAAATCATGTTTTAATCAGGTTTTAACACGGTAGAAACTATATGTGTGGGATGTTAAACATTTCACATACAGCATATCTTCTTGCATTTTGCTTTGGACATTTAAAAAAACGTATATGTGCTATTTGATATATATTTTTTTTTGTACCGCAAGGCTTTGTGTAGTGTCGGAAGAGGAGTAAAATATATATATAAATTAATAATTTTATAGCATATATATATTATATATATGAGTATATATATATATATATATATATATTATTAGAAAAATATATATAATATATATATATATATATATATATATAAGGCTGTAATTTATTTTTTTTTTTTTTTGGGGGGGGTCGAAACCGAACTGGAACCGGAGCAAAAAAAAGAGGAGATCTATATATAAATTAGTAGAATTTAACTAGAAAGAGGCAAACAGTACTAGGATGGGAACATTATCAGTGTATGTGCCAAATTTAAAAATTTTCCTTATAAAAATTTATATGATGTAAAAATAAAAATAATAAATAAAATAACTAAAAAGAGAGAATTTCTTTGTCTCACTTAAATTAAGAGAACGTTACAAATTCTTTTTCCGTGAATCAAATTTCTTCATGAAGAGTTGCCAAGTATAAATTTAGATAGTTGCGAATTTCCTAATTTAGCTTTCGCAAAAGGTTGAATTGAATTTAAATAGTTATAGAAAATCATTAGGATAAATTGTATTGTTGAACAATTGACGGAGGATTTACGACCTGCAGGTGGAATTGTTGTGGTCTCCCTTCCCCTGAAAATTCTCTTCCACGTCATAACCCTCAAACCCTCCACTACTACCATATTCTTCCGCGTCATGCTATGCGAATTATTAACAAAAGAAGTAAGTAATTAAATTACTTTAAAGAGCGCCTAAGAATGCTATAGGTTATATACATACATACATATATATATATATTATTATTACATACATGGTTTATATATATATATTATTATTATTAGATATATTATTATTATTATTATTATTACATATATTATTATTATATACATATACATATATATTATATATATATTGATAAAGAATATATTATTATATTTATAAATGATCATTATATATGTTATTATTATCACATATGTTATATTATTATTATTATTATTATTATTATTATTATTATTATTATTATTATTATTATTATTATTATTATTATTATTATTATATTATTATTATATATTATTCCTCTCCTATATATATACATATATATATTATTATAAAGAGTGATATATATTTATATATATATATATATATATATATATATATATATATATATATATATATATATATATATATCCTCTCTCATATATAAATATATATATTATTATTATGTTATATATATATATATATATATATATATATATATATATATATATATATATATATATATATATATATATATATATATTATATATATATATATATATATATATCTATATTATTAAGGTTATATATCGGAGTTTGAGTCGGAGTCGGAGTCGGAGTCGGAGCCTGAACCGGAGCTGGAGTCGGAGTCGGAGCTGGAGCCGGAGATTCCGGTGAAAGTGAGTCGAGTCGAAGCCGTTGACTCAGACGTAGAGAACTATTATTATTATTATTACATTATTACTTATTGCTTTATTATTATTATTATTATATTATTATTATTATTATTATTATTATTATTATTATTATTATTATTATTATTATTATTATTATTATTATTATTATTATTATTATAAAAGTTTTTGATTTTATTTCTAACGTTCTAAATATTTATTTTGTACATAATTTAATTTCTTAAAAATAATCTTTTGAAACTAATATAGCAGAGAAGAAGGCATATATTATTAGATTTCTGACGCGTTTCGTCTCTATACTTGAGACATCTTCAGAGGATTATTTTTTGTAAGACAGCTCCTTAAATTGATATATAATAAGTAAATCAAATGATATTGAGTCTGACTGATAAATACATAAAATTTTATGTTAATGTCTGGTTGCGTGTTTTGATGTAGAAGGCCTCCGCAATTTAAGTTTCTGGACTTCACACGATCCGTATAATATTGTGAAGTGTTTAGAAATATTACTAATAGTTGATTGACCATGTGCCGTATTGAAATGTTCAAAGATTTTGCTGGGACTGTAGAGGTTGATATGCCCTGTCCGACAATCTATTCTTCGTGTAACCAATATATGTCGACGTACAGTCTAACTCAAGGCAGTTAAATTGGTACAACGTGATGGGCTGTCAAAAGCTGACCCTCGTGCTAAAGGAATATGCAGCCGGTTTGGACTTATGGTATAGTCTGACTTTAATTTTGAGGTCTTTAGTTTTGAGTGTGAGACCAAAATATTACGGGAATGGCACTTCCTACTGGACAATAGCATTGAAGTTTTGAAGAAATAAATTTATCTAAATTTTCATTATTTCTTACTTTCACATACTTTGTAAGTGGTTTTGTATTAATTAAATTTTCAACTGAATATTGTAGATGATCACAGTTAATTAAATTTTTACTGAATGCGGCAAATTTCTTCATCAAAAGTTTTCCCAAGTTGAACATAGGTTGTATGCTCTGAAAACTAAAATTTTTACGATAGATTCTTTGTAAATAGTCGGTGAATAGGATCCATAGTTCATGTACAGACCATTATCAGTGGGTTTGACATGTATGCCTGTAGATAATGAGCCGTCAGAATTAACATTGATTTTGATGTCTAAAAACAGATAGCATTATTAACCTAAGTTTCGTATGTGAATTTTAAGGACAACTCTTGAATTCTATTGATGAACTGATGTATATGATCTATGTTCATAAAAATAGTGAGGGTGTCGTCGACATACCTATGTAAAATACGGGGTTAAAGTTGTTTGTTTCACTAAGGATTTTGTTTTTCCAGATTAAACATATAGAAGTCAGCAAATGTAGGGTCCAAGTGGAACCCATCGTACCAACAGTTTGTAGATGGAGTATGTTTTCTTTTTTAAATTTAAACGGTGTTTGGTACAACAAAAATAATAAAAAGGTT
>JABUQX010146309.1:7500-28323 GCA_015478945.1 Trachelipus rathkii | reverse complement strand
AGTTAGTGTTAATGTAAAGAAATAACCTAACACATTTTTGCAAGACAGTAAGTCTCCACTTAACAGAATACGGAAACGTAACTGTTTCCGCGATTTTTCTCTAACATAGTCAATGATATTTTTACGCTATCATATAATCAAAATATCACAATCGTGTAATTATCACAGCAGATCAATGAGTACATTTGGCTGTGGATAAGTTTTCGCTGGCGGCATTACTGGTCATCATGCCCGACACCTAAGATTACCATTGGCCCATTTAAGATTACCTTAAACAGCAATAATACAACAGTTCACACACTTTGCAGCACGAGTAATCTGGTCAGCAGACGCGCCTGTCTCACACTTTTCTGGTCATAATACTGATAAGCTAAGAGCTAACAGTGGGCATCACCGTGGGCCAACCGTAATATCATGTTAGATCAATGAGTAGGTCTGGTCGTAATAGCCATTATCAATGCAACATAGCATCATCCATGAGATACGTACAACGACAAATCCTATCATTTGGCAGCCGGGTCATTAACAAAGTCTCCACACCCTGCCAAATTGCAGCAAGACATTGGTAAAACTGATTTAGCCTAAAGATACCTCAACATATTAACGCTAATCGGCAAGATACAGCAACATATTTAACAAATGGGTATCATAACCTTGACTGATTACAGCGACCAACCATGAGCGAACAAAGTTTTACATTATCATAGTAGTGATTTAACAAAATTTATCATACCTTACCTAAATATCAGGCACTTTAGTAAAGAGTGCCATACGGTGTTTTTATCCAACATAAAATGACAAAGCTTTATCTCGCCATGAGGTATTAGTTTCTTTTTTACAGGTGCAAATAGCGTTTCAATGAATTTGGTAAGTAAAGAACAAAAACACCATCCTTCCTCATCTCTCTGCTCATTCTGTTCATAACTTGATCTTTTCGATCTAATGACTCAGGTCACATATTATGGCCATTGCGGTTAGCAGGCCGTGCGTGGCCAGTATCGCCAGCCAACTGGCAAAAGCAGCATTGCCAAAACTGGTGCATAGTACACGACACCAACACATCTACACACGGCCAAACCACTAACATTGATGCCCCACACCTTAACAATACCTGAAAATTTGAATAGCGTTAAATGTGGCCT
Organism: Trachelipus rathkii; assembly: GCA_015478945.1. Classification (NCBI taxonomy): domain Eukaryota; kingdom Metazoa; phylum Arthropoda; class Malacostraca; order Isopoda; family Trachelipodidae; genus Trachelipus; species Trachelipus rathkii. The sequence continues at coordinate 27,181 of JABUQX010146309.1, read as the reverse complement.
ATCTCATACTTTTTCAGTTATGGTCTCAACATCATTGTTAATTTGGTCACTGGTTGATGAGCCGATAGCAAACAGCGAATATGGCTGCTGGTCGCGTCAATGTTTTTCACAGTAACCCGGGCGTGTCATCGGCGTAATCGATCAAACTCAACACACCCTTACGGGCACGTTGCGTTAACATAATCGTCTCAATACTTTAACACTGCGTGGCCAGGTAAAACGTACGCCCATATTTTTCCAAGCATACTCTGGGCCGAGATAACGTTAATCTTTACATTGACACATTCAATATTTAACAAAACATAGCCATACCCACTATCATAGCAGACGATTTAGTCACTCTGGGGCCAACAAAGCCATCCTGAAGATAACATGGTAATGTTCTTTGAAATATCATGGTAAAGTGTGTACTATCGGTTTAAAGTAAAATCAAAATCAAAAATTGTCTGTGTTTTCATATCCATCTCTGCAGACTCCAAGACTTCACGATCATCAAAATAAGACACCAGGTGAGAGAGATCACCGTGGGGTCACAGAGCCGCTGATAAAACATATGAATTTTTAACATTACTGTATTTAACAAACTAAATACAGTGTAACTCAATTATTGCAATAAATGTTTTAATCAACTTCATAACATAAAAATAAAATTTTTATGCCCTGACATACAGGTGTTACTTGAATGTATCACAGTGGGGCAGTCTGCAGTTTCACACATTGTGGGACTCTGCATCGTGCAACAAACCATCCACCAGCAGTCTCTGGCCGCGCCTTCCTGGAGAGCAACTGTTGATCTAAGTCATATTGAGTAAATATTTGGATGCAAACATAACATACGACCCATTTAATGCTTCAGGCAACAAAGGAAGCAGTCAATAATAGTCAATCCTACACGCTGCGGCGAATAACTGCTGGTCATCCTGAGCTTATCGTGCAGCGGGTCGGGCCCACACATAAATTATTTTCTTCCAGCATTTTCATAAACAAAGACATACATCTGATCAGCTCCTACCTAATAAAGATATGCGTTGAACTGTTGAATTGACATATTCTCTCATCAGTACACTGCCTTACCAACAGCTTGGAACCATGATCGCATACATGTTCAGCAAATTGATTACAACAAAATCTTAACATACATCGCCAAAGCTAAACTCACGATTTCTCTGTCAACAGTTGGTTTCAATAATAGTCATAGTAATATTTAACAGGGTCGTACGAACTTCTTTATTGCCATTAACTGCGTCAGCCACTACTGGATGAGCTGAGTGGTGTGACTGAGAGGAGGGATCACTGAGCAAGCGGGTTTTTAGGTCTCAGCCTGAAAACTCCGCTTACACCCTCTTCGGGGTGATCCCCTCCTCTCAGGATTCACACCCTTTCAAGGGGCGCATCCCATTGGGTTTTCTCTCGGGAGGTGATGTGTTGCTTTAGATACTCTTGGTTAATGAAAGCTGTTTATTCGTAAGTTAGGTATGTTATGTTAAATATTACTATGACTGTGTGAAATTAACACTGATTTGTTAGAGAAATGATGAGTTTTGTAAGATATTACTGTGTTAACTGGCGATGGTATGTTAGAAACGTGAGGCTATGTTAAGATTTTGTTGAGTAATGTCAGGTTTGCCCGAGAATTTTGATAATGTCTATGCTTATTCATAGTTCAAATGATGTTATACCAGAGACGATGAAACTTTGATGAAGATAGTGTCAATTCATAGTTCAAGATGTATCTTTGGTAGATTGGTCGCTTTTTTAAGGGAATTTGTTAGATAATATGTCTTTACCTGTTGCTGAAATGCTGGAAAAGTGGGAACATGTCGAGTATTGTATGACCTGTTAGCTACTTTACCTTTGATAAGTAGGGAATTTTCAGGATATTAGCGGATTATTCATACGCGAGGTATGTTAGGTTTGCATTTGTACATTATATTCTTAGTTCAGGTTATGATATGTTAGCTTTATTGACGCTAAAACTTTGTTGTGTAAGCATATATTCGTAGGTCAGTATATAAAGAACTTATTTTTATGTTATGTTTATCCAAAATGATACTCGAAATATGACTTAGATCAATAGTTCAATAGATCAGAGGCGAATGGATGGGTAGGGGACTGCTGAGTTGGATGGTTTGATTTACTGATTTACTGTCTTAAAATCAGTAAACTATAGACCTTTACTGTGATATTTTATTCAAAGAACTTATTTTTATGCTATGTCAGGATAAAATTTTGTTATTTTTATGTTATGGTTAGTTAAAACTTTGTTGTCTTTGCAATTATTCGTTGGGGATTATGTTTTTTATAGGGGGTATTTTTATTTTTTTTAAAAATATTACGAAGTTGATGTTAAAAATTCGGAACGTTAGCATTATATTCGTTGTCAGTATGATGATTAGACAGGGTTATACTAAATTTTTTTGTTAAATTAACAAGTTAAATGTAAAATTAACAATGATATGTTACAGATATGCATGAAAAGTGTGAATAGGTTCCGTTTTGTACGAAGTGTTAGGTACTTTACCGTTGTAATGCGGAACTTTGTTAATGTTAGTAGTTTATTAGTACGTATGGTGTGTTTAGTTTTGTTGTTGTACATTATATTCTTAGTTCAGGTTATGTTATGTTAGATTTATTAATGTAAAAACTTTGTTACGTTAGCATATATTCGATGGTTAGTATATAAAAAACTTATTTTTGTGTTATGTTTAGTCGAAATGATACTCGAAATATGACATTAATCAATAGATCAATAGATCAAAAGGTCATGAACAGGATGGATAGGATGGGGAGGGGCGGGGACGGGTGGTTGGATTTACTGATTTACTGATTTATTGTTTTTAAATTCGGTAAAGTATTACACTTACCATGATATTTTATTCAAAGAACTTATTTTTTACGTTATGTCAGGATAAAACTTACGTTAGCATATATTCGTTGTCAGTATGATAATTAGACATGGTTATGATAAATTTTTGTTAAATATTAATGTGTCAATGTAAAGATTAACGTTAATATGTTAGAGATATGCTTGGAAAAAGTATGAATAGGTTACGTTTTGTACGCAATGGTAGTTACTTTACTGGTGCTAAGTGTGGAACTTTGTTAATGTTAACTGTTTATTAACGCGTAAGTTGTGTTAAGTTTGTCGTTATACATTATTTTCTTAGTTTATATGACGCTATGTTAGCTTTATTAATGTGAAAACATTGTTATGTTAGCATATATTCGCTGTTTAGTATATAAAGAACTCATTTTTGTGCTATGTTTATTAGAAACGATACTCGAAATGTGACGTAAATCAATAGTGTTAATGTAAAATTAACAATGATATGTTAGAGATATGCTTGAAAAAGTGTGAATAGGTTACGTTTTGTATGCTGTGCTAGGTACTTTAGTGTTGTTAAGTGTGGAACTTTGTTAATGTTAGTAGTTTATTCGTGTGTTTGTGTGTTAGTTTTTGTCATTGTGCATTATATTCTTAGTTTTGGTAATGCTATGTTAGCTTTATTAATGTGAAAACAATGTTACGTTAGCATATATTCGTTGGTTAGTATATAAAGAACTTATTTTTGTACTATGTTTAACCGTAATGGTACTCGATATGTGACCTGAATCATTAGATCGAAAGATCAAAAGGACATGGACAGGATGGGTAGGGAGGGGCAGGGAGGGGATGGGTGGTTTGATTTACTGATTTACTGCTTTAAATTCGGTAAACTATTACACTTTACCAAGATATTTTATTCAAAGAACTTATTTTTATGTTATGTTTGGATAAAACTTTGTCATTTTTATGTTATGTTTGGATAAAACTTTGTTATGTTTGCCCCTATTTGCTGGGGATTATGATATTTAGGTAAGGTTATGATAAATTTTTGTTAAATATTACTATGATAATGTAAAAAACTTTGTTACGTTAGCATATAAAATCCTTCGGAGGGGTAATCAGCCAAGGTTATGATACATTTTTTGTTAAATGTTACTGTATCTTTGTAAGATTAACGTTAATATGTTAGAGATATGCTTGAAAAAGTAAGAATAGGTTACGTTTTGCATGCAATGTCAGCTACTTTACTGGTGTTAAGTGTGGAACTTTGTTAATGTTGACTGCTTATTCGGGAATAAGGTATGTCAGGTTTGTCGTTGTACATTATAATCGTAGTTCCGTTGATGCTATGTTAGCTTTATTGATGTGAAAACTTTGTTACGTTAGAGTATACTCATTGATCTGTATGATAATTACACACGGTTGTGGTAAATTTTTGGTAAATGTTACTATGTTAATGTAAAAATATCAGTGATATGTTAGAAAAAGTGTGAATAGGTTGCGTCTTTGTATGCTTCATATATCACTTCCAAGTTTACTTATTTAACTATGCCATCGCCATTCCGGCTATTTCTTCATACGCTCAGAGTTATGCTTTGGTCGTCGTAATATATTCAAATGCGACGACGCCGGCAACTGGTCAAGAAACCCCAATACGTTAGATTTATACTTCACTGACCGCATTAATCACACGCGACTATAAACAATCTTTGCTGAATAGCCACATAAATAATCAACACTATATAATAAGTTGTAGAGAAGAATATAAAAGCTCACTGCCAAATGTACTGAATGAATTCTATTTGCTGTTTGTAAATGGTGAACCTGAAGCAACGCGAATTTCTACTACCCCCTTTCGGCGCAAGATAAGTTAGGTCGTTCATAATATCATTTTCTTGTAAACCCATGTTGCATGGTCTACTACCTACCATGATCCCCAGAATAGATGCGCATGGTATCTGCGCCGATCAAAGCATGAGACTCTGAACACAATGCCGTGAGAAACTTTCTGCTGAAACTATTTGTACCTAATGTTATACGATTATGTTATAATATCAATGAGTACTCTTTAGATCGCGCCAGTTACTTCACTTATTAAGAACTTTTACATCAAACCGCCTGCCCCTTATTTAAGATCTAATCGTCCCAAGGTCATTGATTCTGAATAGTATGATGCCTATAAGCTTCTGCATTATTCGGCGGAAAACTAAAAATGATTTAAGAATGCTATTTATACTGACTTCACAAAATAAACCCACTTTACACAAACACATTTGTGTTCACCCAATCAATAAAGATCAATAAGACTCTATAAAACCCTAGATTATATGTTATAGAAGGTAGATGGATGTATGTTGATTATAATGAATGTATCATCAAATCAATCATCAATCATCATGACAACATAACGCCAGCACTAGCTCATACTAAGGTGGTTTGATTTATGATCAACGTTTTATACTGAACCACACATTGAACAAACAACTATATGAAAACCTCATCATCATCACATATTTTTTCGATTTGTCCTGAAACTCATTTTCTAAATCTACGAGACTCACTCAAGCTACAACCTATATAAGGACACCAACATTGTTGTTATACGGATGTTTATTAACCCAGCACCGCACCGGCTCCAGCACTGGTGCAGCTATCAACTCCTACTCCTCATTCTTCATTCTTCTTCCTTCCTCCTTCTCCTCCTTCCTCCTTCCTCATTCTTCTTCCCTCTCTTTCTTCTCTTTCTTCTTTCTTTCTCTCTGTTTTGCATTCCATGTATTTCTTCTTTTCAAACTGAGACCCCCCTCCGGTGGGGTCCCTGGACTCCGAAGCCGAATCCAACTCCAACTCCGTCTCCGACTCTGACTCCTCTATCCTGTCTCCGAGTTTCAATCTTCTACGATCATTTTTAATTTTTAGAGGGCGTCCCCCCTTACAGGGGAGGACGCAGAGGGACGTAATCTCGTCTCCGACGAGATTACGTCATCATATAGCTCACATCCAAATTTTAGCCCGATATGTTAAGCCTAACATGGTTTTCAGGCCGAATTTGACCTTGGCGCTAAGGGGCAACACCCCCTTAGGGGTGACCTACGGTCACCAAAACTCGCGTGGGATCAGTTTATCACACACAATAATCATATACCAAGTTTGAAGGCGATAGCTCTATTCCTTCATAGATATATATATTGGACTCAGAACAGGATGTGAAGAAGCAACCTCGGCGGAAAGTAAAGTCGGAGTGCAAAAACGATCCTCAGATCGTTTTCTAGGTCAGATTCTTCGATTTCGGAAATCGAATCTTCTGACGTAATAATACACACAGCCGTATGTATGCGCGATCGGGCGTGCGTCGATGGCGCTGACGTAATCTCGCCCGCGACGATTACGTCATCACGCTTCGAGCCTAACTCTCGTTAGGCTTTCTTAACTTCAATCTCTGGGTATGGAAAGCCAAAGGGTATAAACGCGGGGGCAGTGGATACGCTCTTCGGGGTGACCCTCTATATACATCCTACAGACTTCGTAAATTCTTACATGATTCGAGTCATCCTGCATACATATAGATTTATATTCCCAAGTTTCAGACCGATAGCTCTATTCCTTCATATCGAAAAGGGTGCTAGCGGTCAAACTGTCCCGCAACTACTTATATATATATATATATATATATATATATATATATATATATATATATATATATATATATATATATATATATATAAATATATATATATATATATATATATATATATATATAAATATATATATATATATATATATATATATATATATATATACAGTATATATATAAATATATATATATATATATATATATATATATAGGTTAGTGTGTAGGTGAAACCTTTTAGTTAAATGAACATTCTCCCCCAAGGCCCCCCAGAGAGGGGGATGCGCATCGGAAGACGTGCGCAGACCGACATGTGTACGTGATGTGTAGAGGTCCTATATGCGTGGGTAGAAGTTACGGTGCCTGTTGTTACGTTATAGTTCAGTGCTTGTTCCTATAAACATGAGGTGCCAGCTACCTGGAACCTCAAGTAAAGACGTGGTGATGTTATGGTGATGCGATGGGGGAATGGACATGGGCCCGTCGCATCTACGTGGAACGGCACCCCAACAGAAGACATCCTCACCATACAACGTTTGCGTCCGTCGTACGACGCCTGCGGGAGACGGGTACCCTCCGTTATGGCAACGTCGGTGGTGGCATTCGTGCTGTGCGGACACCGCTCGTAGAGGATGCCGTCGTCGAGATGTTTATCAACAACCGGTCCTCCAGCACGCATAGTGTGGCGCATGCTATGCACGTAAGCCACCCTACAGTGTAGAGAATCATGCGGGAGTACAACCTCCCACTTGTACCACCTGTGCAGGTTACAAGGCTTGGTGAGTGCGGACTATGCACCACGTCTGGACTTTGTACGGTGGTTTCTCCGGCAGTGTACACAGGATGCTGCCTTCCCCTGATACGTCCTCTTCACAGATGAGGCGATCTTTACACGGGACGGCTATTTCAACTCCAGGAATAGCCACGTACTGGACTGCGAGAACCCGCATGCTATAGCCGTACGTTGTCACCAACACCGGTTCTCCGTCAACATCTGGGCAGGTATTGTTGGCCAACACCGGTTAGGTCCCATCTTTCTCCCGCAAAGGCTAACAGGTGGGGACTACCTATAGTTCCTGTAGACGACGTTGCAGGACCAGTTCGAGGTCCTATGTCCGGCCGTGTGACCGCATATCTGGTTCCAGCATGATGGGGCTTCTCCCCACTTCTTGCTAAATGCTCCGGCACAGCTCATGGTCTACCGGCGAACAATGTATAGGCCAGGGGAACCCGTTGCCTGACCACCGCGGTCGCCGGATCTAACGCCCCTTGACCTTTACCTATGGCGGCACGTAAAGGGTATCGTGTATGCCACGCCCGTATTCAATACAGCGGATCTACTCTCCAGAATATAGGACGCCTTCAACCTCATCAACCAGGACCCACACGTGCTCGACAGTGTTGTTGTGTCGTTGCTACGTCGATATTGGACCTGTGCCCGCGAAGAAGGCCAACACTTTGAACATACATTGTAACCGCATCAATAATAAATACGTATGCCTGTACATGTGTTTCATTGTTGTTTTACCTACATGTGCTACATGTTCGGCGCCGCTCGTCCGATGAGAATACACCCATCTGGGGGCATCGGGTGAGATGGTTCATTTAACGAATTTTTTTGACCTACACATAACCTATCTACCCTATCAATTTGTTGGTAAGGTCTTGAAACACCCTAATATAAGATATATATAACATATATATATATATATATAGTATATATAGATGAGCAGGTGATGATATGTTAGAGTTACATATATGGTTATATATATATATATATATTAAGTTATACAAGTTATATAAAGAGCATATATATATTATATATATCTATATATATATATATATATATATATATATATATATATATATATATATATATATATATATATATATATATATATATATATATATATATATATATATATATATATATATATATTAATTATATAAATTTATATATATATATATATATATATATATATATATATATATATATATATATATATATATATATATATATATGTTTTTTGATATATATATTTACATATATATATATATATATATATATATATATATATATATATATATATATATATTATAAAAATATTTGTATATTTATATAAATTATATATATATATATATATATATATATATATATATATATATATATATATATATATATATCGTAGAAAATTGAACTTAAGGGAGATTAAACATAAATTAAGTTAGTGGAGGCTTGGGTGGAGAGGAAGGTAATATGGAAGGAAGTGGGTAGAATTAAGGCCCGGATTTATAAACGGCCCTTTTCTCTACCTTTCGCCAAGGAACCCTTCAGATTCCTCCCTTAACGGAAATTCGAATTTATAAACGATCCTTGAGAAATTTTTTATTTAAGGAACCCTTGACGTCGCAAAATACTTGGCGAAATTTTTCCCTTAGTCAAGGTAGCTGTGAACCAACCTTGAACTCTCTTAAGATTTTGTTTTCCGAGTGGCAGCCATCTTGTTTTTTTTATTGTACAATTTGTCGCTATTATTATTTAATTTATTTCATTTGTTGGCATTTATTATGTAAATGATTTTGTCAAATATATACTTTCGTGTAAGAAAATACCCAAAAACCACATAAATAGGTTCACACCAGAGAAATAGGCAGCGTGCAACTTGCGACCGGGTCCTAACTTTAGTGTAAGCAGCAGATGATATTTTTATAATTTATCATAATTTCGTAGCTAGGCTACGTTCAGCCTATGGCTATGCCGATCAAAGCAACTGGAACTAATAAATGTGAAGCAACATATCTTCAATACTCATTTATTTTTCTTTTTAATATTTCTATGTAAAGTTATATATATAAATTTATATACATAAAATTAATATATAATATACTTTTATTTTGTTCTAGTTTCATTTACTTTGTGTTCATTGGTTATTGGTCTCTGACGTCATGAAATATGATGACGTTTTTCCTTGAATACTGTCTTCGATAAGTAGCTCCCGAATAAAGGAAAGGGTGGTTTATAAATAGCAATTTTTTTTAAAGATTCTTATGCAGTGGAGAAATACTTATCTGAGGCTACCTTTACGGAAAGTCGAGACGTTTTTCAAAGTTGATTCATAAATACGGGCCTAAGAGTGAAAAGTTAAGTGAAGAAGGTAATAAGGATAACTGTTTAAGAGCGATTGCAAATAAATCAGTTAAATATGAACAAGTTGAAACTGAACAAATCTGGAACAACTGAAGGAAGCGGTTGTTAGTAGTAAAAAAGAAGTATGTTGATGTTCTAAAGTAGGAAATAAGAATGTTAACAGTAAGTGGTGGAATGAAGATGTGATGCGAACGGTTAAAAGTAAAAAAGAAGCATGGTTAAATGTACTAAAAGCCAACATGAGATTTCAAAAGAAAGATGTTTGGAATTATATAAGGAGGAAAAAATGAATACTAAAAGATGCATACGTAGAAGGAAAAAAGTGGTGAATGAGCAGTTTGGATGGAAGATGAATGGAGACTTAGCAAAGGAAAAGGAAGCTCTTCTGGAAGAAAGCGCGAAAGGTTGAGAATGAGAATAAGGGGAACCTGTTTGTAATGAACAGGGATGGTACTTTCATATCTGATAAAATGGATGTGAGGAGAGTGTGGAGGCAGCACTTCGAAAATCTGCGTGACATTGGCAGTAACGAAGAGGTGATAGTGAATGTGTATGGGTTTGATGGTGCAAGAAGGAATAGGTATTTTGGGGATGCGGTCGTTAGTAAGGAGGTGGTAATGGGTAGAGTGAGAAAGTTGATGAATGGGAAAGCTGCCGGTATATATGAAATTAATGGCAAAATGATCAAGAACGGAGACGAGATGGTGATTGAATGGATTTGAAAGTTGTGCAATAAAGCGTTTATGGAGGGTATAGTTCTGAGGGATTGAAAGAGAGCAGTAATAGTACCCTTATATAAGACTAATGGAGATATGGGCAACTGTAGGAATTATAGGGGAATTAGTTTATTGAGTGTTGTAGGGAAGATATATGCTGGTAATTTGGTTGAGAGAGTGACTGAGGGACAGATTGGTGAAGAGCAAGATGTGTTTAGATGTGGTGGAGGATATGTGGATCAAATCTTTACATTGAAACAAAGGGTCGAGAAAATGGGAGAAAAGATAAATAAAATGTAAGAATAAATGGAGTTGAAAGTGATTGGTTTAATATTAATACCGGCGTAAGGCAGGGATGTGTTATGTCTCCCTGGATATTCAAATTGTATATGGATTATGAAAAAATAAGAGGTGAAGTTTCAGGAGATGGTGTTAAAATGATGGAGAATGGAAGAGAGTGGAAGGTGCCCTACAAATTATGTGCTGATGATTTGTATTTGTGTTGCGAATCTGAAGAGAGTTCGAGAGGATTGGTAGAGGGATTTGGCAGGTTATGTAAAATGATGGGTTTGAAAGTAAACGTAGATAAGAATAAGGTTATGGTTGTGAGTGAGGACAGTCCTCAGTGTGAAGTTATGTTGGATGGTGAGCAACTGGAATAAGTGTTTGAGTTTGAATACTTAGGATATATGTTGGATGAAAAAGAAACGAATGATGCAGAGTGCAGTAGGAAAGTTGTGAATATTAGAAAGGTGGCTGGAGCAAATAAATCTTTGATAGATGTAAAGGGAGTAAGTCTTAAGTGCGCTAGGTTCTTGCATGAAGGTATGTTGTTACCTGCTTTAATGTATAGTAGTGAAAGTATGGTCTGAAATAAAGGAGTATTAGATCTAAAATACAATGTGTACATATTAACAATCTTAGGGATGTGTTAGGTGTGAGAAGAATTGATAAAATGAGGAACGAACGCATTAGGGAGTTGTCTGGTGTGAAGAAAGAAGTAAATGAGAGAATAAGTGAAAGTACATTGAGATGGTTTGGTCATGCGGAAAGAATGGATGATAGTTGGTTAATTAGGTGGATGTATAGGTGTATGTGCTGGGAATCGACCGGATGTGAGATCGAAAGAAAAGTGAATTGAGTCAGTAAAGGAATGCATAAAGGAGTGGAATGTGAGTTTGGCAGAGGCGAGAAGAAAGGTACATAACAGGAGTGAATGGCGGGTTTTGTTTGGTGGTATGGTTGTGGCCCACCTGGGCCAAGGAATAAACCCTTCTAAGCCCTTCATTGACGAGATGCCATAGAGAGGGTAGGTCGTGGTTCCGTGAAGCTCTATGATGGATTTTTCTGACTGCGTCGAGTTCTCACTAAAGGGTATAAGGGGACGTGTAATGCTGCTTCTTTTCTAATTGCGTCATATTCTTCTACTACTTTTCTGTTTCAAGTTCATGCGGCTCACCTTACTCCCTGTCCTAAGGAGCGAAGGTGGTGATGAAATATATATATATAAGGTTATTATATATATATATATATATATATACATATATATATATATAGAAAGCATATATATATTACATATATATATATATATATATATATATATATATATATATATATATATATATATATATATATATATATATATATATATATATATATATATATTAGTAATACAAAAAAAGTCAAATCTCATATTTTCTGGAGTCGCTATAGTTTAAGTTATGATTGGGGAAAGAAACAGGTAATCATTCAAATCGTACTTATCTTCCGATCGCGGCAAACCATCTAAAAATTTAAAAATTGAAAATTTCGATTTATTAAATATAAAATATATATATGTATATATATTTTCTCTCTAGAGAGAAAAATATTTTCATATTGTACTATTTAATAAGTAATAATAAAAAAAAAAAAAAAATTGTGCTTAGGGAGAATATCTCTCTCCGATCGCGCAAGCTCAGTAAAAATCGGAGGAAAATTCAACTTTGAGTGATTTTGATGTATTAAGAAAATAATCACTTGAGGTCAGTTTGCGTTCCAATGTTAACATTTGCATATAAATTGTGCAGCTCTTTGCTTGTTTAGATATTTGATAATATTTAAACAACCCAGAACTCACCACGGGGAGGTGACTGCACTTCGAGTTCCACCCACACCCTTCCCTCCATCCAACCAATGAGGATGTTTGCTATTTACATTACTTTAATATATATTTTATTTTATTTCAGCTTCAACAGGTTTGGAAGGCTGCCTTTTCAATGTATAGTTTCGTCTTCCAAGTCTAGTGCTCAGTTTTTTTGTCTCCTTTTGATCTATAGTACCGATTTTTCCTATTTTCCGTACTTTTTCTGGAGGTAGATAAATCTATGCTCAATGACTGGAATTTTGTTACGTTTTTCACACGTACAGTTAATCTAAATCGGACATTCACACAGATCTGGGGTCGTTTTACAGGAGCAATACAAATTCATTACACATTTGCAGGCTGAGATATCAAACAGTTGAGTTCCTTGCTTTTTTAATTCATCAACCTTTTTTATAAAGTTTGTTTTTTCCTTGTCTCGAATGTAAGATTTCAATCACCTGAGGTCTGTTTGCGGTTTGAGGTTAAGATTTAAATGTAAATTGATACTATTGAGCAAGAGCATATTAGGTCATTTTTAAACAACCTAGAACTTACCACGAAGAGTTCGCTGAAGGGCGGAAAGGTTTAGTAGTTCACCCAACTGCCGCTAGCCAAGTTGCAAAACAGCGCTGAAGTCGCCGTACGCCCCTCCCGCCTATCTCTCTCCGCCTGCATCCACTCCCACGGCTCGCCGTTTCGTTTCAGTTGTCAGGCTGTTACGCTTGAGTGAGCATTACACGTACACGACTTATTCACATTATTGTTTGTGAATTTGGTGTATTGTATTATTTTAATTACATTAACTACTGAAATGGATTTGGATATGTCGTTGACCAAGAAAATTACTAGACAATCTTTTCAGTGTCCTATATTCGGTCATCCAAGAGACTTTCTGCCAAACATTCTTCCAACACACGAGGATGTGCTTCGATGCTCCTTTGAAGAGAGGTTTGTATTAGCAAGTAAGTTTCTCATCTGTCAGCAAATAGCAATGCAGTGACACAAAAAGTAAAATATATTTATGAGAAGGCGTCAATCCCTACAGTTTCTTATTATAGGATCATTCAGCTAATTAATGCCTACTATGATAAGTATTATAAACTAATGAAATCTTACATTCGAGACAAGGAAAAACCAAAACTTTATAAAAAAGGTTGATGAATTAAAAAAAACAAGGAACTCAACTGTTTGATATCTCAGCCTGCAAATGTGTAATGAATTTGTATTGCTCCTGTAAATCGACCCCAGATCTGTGTGAATGTCCGATTCAGATTAACTGTACGTGTGAAAAACGTAACAAAATTCCAGTCATTGAGCATAGATTTATCTACCTCCAGAAAAGTACGGAATGGGAAAAATCGGTACTATAGATCAATAGGAGACAAAAAAAAAACGGAGCACTAGACTTGGAAGGCGAAACTATTCATTGAAAAGGCAGCCTTCCAAACCTGTTGAAACTGAATTAAAATAAAATATATATATTAAAGTAATGTAAATAGCAAACACCCTCATTGGTTGGATGGAGGGAAGGGTGTGGGTGGAACTCGAAGTGCAGCCACCTCCCCGTGGTGAGTTCTGGATTGTTTAAATATTATCAAATATCTAAACAAGCAAAGAGCTGCACAATTTATATGCAAATGTTAAAATTGGAACGCAAACTGACCTCAGGTGATTATTTTCTTAATACATCAAAATCACTCAAAGTTGAATTTTCCTCCGATTTTTACTGAGCTTGCGCGATCGGAAGATATTCTCTAAACGCAATTTTTTTTTATTATTATTATTAAACAGTACAATCTGCAAATATTTTTCAGTATAGCGATAAAAAATATATATACCTATATTTTTTTTTTAATTCTCAAAAAATCGGAAATTTTCAATTTTTTGAAATTTTTAGACGGTTTGCGCGATCGGAAGATAAAGTCCGATTTGAATGATTTTTTTTATTGTTTTTCTTGTATTCCCCCCAATCGCAAATTTTCTCATATATTATAGATGACCGAAAATATGAATTTGACTTTTTTCGCTCCACCCTAAGATATATATATATATATATATATATATATATATAAAAAATATATATATATATATATATATATATATATATATATATATATATATATATATATATATATATATATATATATATATATATTAAATATATATATATATATATATATATATATATATATATATATATATATATATATATATATATATCAGGCTTGGGTTCATGTACAAGTACTTGTACTGACTGTAAGTACATTTTGGAGTACTTTATACTTGTACTTCTGTACCTGCAGTTTCTAAAAGCAGTGTATTTGTAGTACTTGTACTTGTACTTGCACCTTTGTACTTGAAAATTAGCAAAATACTCTTGCAAGTACTTTTGGCATTTTTAACTTGCCAATATATTGTTTTGTTTTCATTTTCCTACATATTGATATTATTAATTTACTATTTCTTATATAATAAATTAATAAATAAATTTCCAGGTTATAATAGTGCAGAGGGATGTCACCCCCGATTTTTATAAAAATCACAGGATAAACTCTTAAAAAAAAAGAAGAATGAAAACGAAAATCGTCGTTTCATAGGTGCCAGCCCTCAAAGTTACTAAAACCCATAGACTTTCATTTTATCTTCCAGGTTAGGGCGGTCCTCATTTCAGGCCTCCAGTTCAGGTTATAATAAGTTTTGTTAGGTATACATAGAGAAAGAAAATCTATGTATTCTTAACAAATCTCTTATAACCTGAACTAGATGACCGAAACGAGCACGAGGCCCATTTATTTTTTATAAGAAAAAGCCTATGGGAAAATTTTAAACTTTGAGAGGCTCTAACGTTTTTCCTAAAGACTTAAATCATTTTCTTATTTTTTTTTAATCTTCATTATTATTTTTTTTCAAGTATATCCTGTGATTTTTTTATTTTTATTTTTTTTTTAACAAATTCTTATGGGATTTTTAACAAATTTGGGAGGCTGTTAATTTTTTCCTTTAGAGATCGACTTGATTTTCGTTTCTCATTATACTTCATTATTTTTTTAGAGCATATCCTGTGATTTTTATAAAATCGGGGATGACACCCCTCTGCATTACTATTACCAATTCCATTTACGAATATAAAGAATATCTTTATATATATATATATATATAAAAAGAGATCTCAGACAAATAAAAGAAGCATATTTATATATATATATATATATATATATATATATATATATATATATATATATATATATATATATATATATATATATATATATTATTACAATATATATGGTTATAAGCATATAGCAGCAGTATAGTTAGAAAGAGACAGCACATATATATATATATATATATATATATATATATATATATATATATATATTATGTTATATATATATATATATATATATATATAATATATATATATATATATATATATATATATATATATATATATATATATATATATATATATATATTATATATATATATATATATATATATATATATATATATATATATGTATATAGTTCCGAGGGATTGGGGGAGAGCAAAATAGTATTATTATATAAGGGGTAAAGGGGCCATAAAAATCGTAGGTATTATAGGGGAATTAGCTTATTGAGTGCTGTAGAAAGATCTATGTTTGTGGGTTTTTGTCGATAGAGTGCGTGAGTGACTGAAGGAATGATTTGTGAAGAACAAGGTGCGTTTAGAAGTGGTAGAGGATGTGTGGATCAAATCTTTACATAGAAACAAATGATTGAAAAATGAGGGAGGAGGAGAATAAATTACATTTAGGTTTTATGTATTTACAACAGGCGTATGATAGGATTAATAGGGAAGCTCTATGGCAGGTGTTAGTGATATATGGTGTTGTTGGTAGACTTCTCAATGGAATTAAAAGTAGGTTTGACGATGGTGAAGCGTGTGTAAGAATAAATGGAGTCGAAAGTGATTGGTTTAATATTAATAGCGGAGTGAGGCAGGGATGTGTTATGTCTCCTTGGTTATTCAATTTGTAGATGGATGGATCTATGAAAGAATTAGAGGTGAGTTTGGCAGGGAATGGGGCTAGAATGATGGAGAAAGGAAGAGAGTGGAGGGTTCCTACCTATTATAAGAGGATGACTTAGTTTTGTGTGGCAAATCTGAAAAGAGTTTGAGAGGATTGGTAGGGTGTGTAAAAGGAGGGGTTTGAAATTAAACGTTGATAAGAGTAAGGTTATGGTTGTGAGTGAGGACAGTCCTCGGTGTGAAGTTATGTTAGATAGTGAGCAGCTAGAAAAAGTGCCTGAGTTTTAATATTTAGGTTATATATTGGATGAAAAGGGAACGGATGATGCAGATTGTTGTAGGAAAGTTGTGAATGGTTGGGAGGTGGTTGGTGCAATTAAATCGTTGGTGGGGTGTAAATGTGACCAAGCTCCTGATGCGCTTAGGGTCTTACTAATATGAGGGTATGTTGTTATCTATGTTAATTATAGTAGTAAGACTATGGTCTGGAATAAGAGGTATGGCTCTTGTCGCTCTTAATTTTAAAACTTTTTCTCCAGCAGCTCCACCATGCCCCAAACGTACTTTCTGGCACTTTAATCGGGCTAATTGGGGGGCATTACGTCGTTTCTTTGCAAACTATGCTTGGAGTGAATCTTGCTTTGACTTCGGAGGACGCTTCGGTCACCGCTGAAAAGGTAAGGGCCGTAATCGTCGAGAGTATGAGCGGGTTCATTCCATCTTCAACTAAATCTTTTTCTCCACAAAATACATGGTTCGATGGGGAATGTTCTCGCTTCATTCAGGAGAGAGACATTGCCTATCGGGCATTGAAAAACTCTCGTTCTCCTATCACTCTTGCTAATTTCCATTCTACTCGGAATCGTTGCAGAGCTATTATTCCACAGGCTAAGCGAACTTTCACTAAAAGAAAGTGTGACAACCTACTTGGCCCCTCCTACTGATAAAAATTTCTGGCCTCTTGCCAAAAAAACATATCTAATAACTTTTGTAAATCTGCTCTTTCCTCCACTTATTCGCTCTGACGGTTCTTCGGACTCCTTTTTTCATCTAATTTTACCCTGGACGATTCCGGCATCCCTCCTCCTGCTTCATCTCCTCTCAGGTTTCCTATGCCTTTTCCCGTGATTACGCATGATCGGGTGCATGGGATTCCTTGAGATCTATGAGTGTCAGGAAGGCAGTGGCCCGATGGCATTCCTCCCCTGTGTTTTGAGGGAGTAAAGCCTGAGCTGGCCCCTGTCCTCGTTCAACTCTACTCTCTATGCCTTAATACTAATACATTTCCTCATTGCTGGAAGTGCGCATATGTCCAACCAATCCCGAAAAAGGGCAGCCGCTCTGATCCTTCCAACTATCGTCCTATAGATCTCACTTGTATTCTATCTAAGATCTTTGAAACTCTTCTTAACTCTCATTTCCTGGATCATCTAGAGTCTCATTCCCTTCTTTCAGATCATCAGTATGGCTGTCGACGCTCGAGGTCAACTGGTGACATACTATCCTATGTAACTGATTTATGGTCTGCCCTTAGGGGTTGTGGGGAGTCTTGGTGGTGGCACTTGATATATCAAAGGCTTTTGATCGAGCATGGCATGCCGCTACTCTAAGCTCCTTCCTTTGCTCTCTCCCTTCTCTCTTGCTTACTCTTGTCAAGTTTTTCTGGTCGCTCCATATCAGCACTCGTTGATGGAGCGACTTCTCTTCCTCCTTTCCTATTAATTGTGGTGTTCCGCAAGTTCTGTTTTATCTCCAACTTTATTCTTACTTTTCATCAACAATCTCCTCAGCTGTACTTCTAACTCTGTTCACTCTTATGCTGATGACTCAACTCTTCATTCTTTTACTCATTTCAAATCAGCTCCCTCTTTTGCATCTAGAGTTGCCTCTCGTCTTCAGGTTTCTGATTCTATTCTTGCAGACCTGGATGGGATTTCCCGGTGGGACCGCCACAACCTTGTGAAATTCAACTCTTTGAAACTCAACTACTTTTTACATCTCCCTCTCAAAAACACACCTATTCTTCCTATTTTTTTCTACTTTTCTTTCTAACGTCTCCACCTGTTTACAGAATAAACTATTCATGGTGTCAAAACATAAACAAAAATTATCTTGGAAACCTCATATCACAAGGGTTGCTAAGGTGGCCTCAAAGAAACTGGGAATTCTGTTCAGATTGCGGGAATTTTTTTCTTCTGCACAGCTTCTCCAGTTATATAAGGGCCTTACTCGCCCTTGTTTGGAGTACTGGTCTCACATCTGGGGAGGCTCCGGCTCCACCCTTCTATTGGATAGTGTTAAGACTAAAGCTGAGACTAATTAACTGTCCCCACTTACTAACCCTCTTGACCCCTCATCTCTGCGACGAGACGTTGCGCACTATCTCTTTTCAATAGGTAAATTACAACGGCAGATGCCTGTGAGAAGTTGGCAGACCTCGCATTCCACCTCCATTGCGTCGGCCTCGCAATACAGGTGCCATACTCTCGCATGAATTTTGCGTGAGCATTGAAAATCCCAGACTCGTTCGTTGTGGTGCCTCCTTCTTTCCAGCCATTCTGTTCTGTGGAACTCCTTGCCATCTTCTGTTTTTCCTACTGTATTTAATCTTTCCTTCTTTTATTTTATTAACTATGCTGAACACAAAAGAGATTTGCGTTAGGTTTGGGCTTGGGTGGGTTTTCTAGTATTTTATTTCCAGCCCCCCCTTGAAAAGGGCTATGCCCGTGAGAGTGGTAAACTGTAAAAAATCTAAAGTACAATGTGTTCAGATGGACAATCTTAGGGGAGTGTTAGGTGTGAGAAGAATTGATAAAATGAGGAATGAATGTATTAGAGTTGTGTGGTATGAAGAAAGGGGTAAATGAGAGAATAAATGAAAGTACGTTGAGATGGTTTGGTCATGTGTAAAGGATGGATGATAGTCGGTTGGTTAAACGGATGTATAGTGGTGAGTGTGCTGGGAATCGACTGGCTGAGAGACCGAAGAAAAAGTGGATTGAGTCAGTAAAGGAATGCCTGGAGGAGAGAAATGTGAGTTTGGCAGAGGAGAGAAGAAAGGTGCACAACAGTAGTGAATGGCGGGGTTTTGTGAGGGGGTATGGTTGTAGCCCACCTGGGCCAAGGGATGAACCCCACATTGACGAGATACCATAGTGAGGGTCTATCGCTGTCCCATGAAACTCTAGGGTGGATTTTCTGACTGCGACGAGTTCTCACT
>JABUQX010146309.1:0-5000 GCA_015478945.1 Trachelipus rathkii | reverse complement strand
TGTGAAAAACCATCAATTCACAGGCAAGATTAGAAAAATGCTTCTAATTGATAACACCCTTAGGACAAACCCTGAAGCAAGAATTTGGATTCGCACTCCGTTCTACACGGGGTACGTCGAAACTTTATGTCTGAACGATGTGTTGCATCATTTAACATTTGGAAATAATCCAGGCGCATTTAAATGAATGAGTCACAGAAGATTTTACTCTTCATCAGCGGGATTCGAACACTGGACCTCCGCGTTGCTGAGGTAACAATAACCGGCGCTTTATCCACTAAGCCATCCACGTCCCCAAAAAGAACGCTTCGCTGTAAGTTTTTAAAGCACCCGGTTTTCTCATCCCATAATTGCTGAGTACTCAAAGGCCTGGCCCCCATTTAAATGAATGAGTCACAGAAGATTTTACTCTTCATCAGCGGGATTCGAACACTGGACCTCCGCGTTGCTGAGGTAACAGTAACCGGCGGAAATGATGATAAAATTTATACCGACAAGGACACATTTATTGTCGAAGTTACTTATGAAGCTGAAAATGCTACTGAAAATAAAAACGATAAAATTGATACCGACGTGGACACATCCATTGTCGAAGTTACTTATGAAGCTGAAAATACAATGATAAATTGATACCGACATGTAATGTCAATCCATTGTCGAAGTTACTTATGAAGCTGAAAATGCTATTGAAAATAAAAATGATAAAATTGATACCGACGTGGACACAACCATTGTCGAAGTTACTTATGAAGCTGAAAAGGCTATTGAAAATAATAATGATAAAATTGATACCGACGTGGACACAACCATTGTCGAAGTTATTTATGAAGCTGAAAATGCTATTGAAAAAAATAATGATAAAATTGATGTCGGCAAGGACACATCCGTCGCCGAAACAGCTCATGAAACTGAAACTGCTACAAAAGATAGTAAGACAGTGGAAAATCTGAATGGAAATCTCCCATTCCAAAATCAAGAAGACTCCTCAAATTCAAGCTGTTTTGAAGCCAGTGTTAATGAGACAATAAACACACAAACACACAGAAACACACACACACTTACACATACTCACACACGCACACGCACACACACACACGCACAGGCATACACTATTATTCATATTATTATACATCTGTTTAACAAACATTTAATCAATGTTTCACTTAAACATATACTCTACGAAGAGACTTTTAATAAGTATTACAAAACATTAGGCAATAACGATGTCTAACAGTCATCAGTTTTTACCAATTTAAGCCTTATGAGTGAAAATAATTTTATGATATAACTATTTTTCATTGTAACATAAAGCAGTATCCATCTCGTCGCTGGCGTTTATATATATATATATATATATATCTCTTTGCTTTCGTTTATATATATATATATATATATATATATATATATATATATATATATATATATATATATATATATATATATATATATATATATATATATATGTGTGTGTGTGAAATCTTTTTAAATCTTTAAAGTGGTATGCATGACTTGATAAAATTTTCAGAATACATATAATCATGACCAATACACCTACGTAAGAAAAAATACTGAACTACTTTCAAGACATCACTATATTTCATTTATCCTTTATTATTACATGGAAATGTAATTAATTACTTTAAATAAGTTATTAATTACTGAGCAGATATGACACAATATATTTATAATAAATACTTATATTGAGAATAATTATTGATTTGGAAAATACTCGTTTGGATAGGTTTTAAAATTTCGAGATATTGTATGATCTAGCGAACGCTACTCAAGCTGTTAATCCTAAGAGCACAGGAACAAGACTGAACGTCTGAGTGGATATTCACTTCGTATAAAACACCAATATGGTTCTATTAGGTGTTGCCCAATTACAGATACATGAGCTAATGGTTGAATTTCACTAGAATTGATAATAATTAATTCACTAGATTTATAGCAGATCGCATGAAGACCAACGCGAGCGCGACTGCAAGCGCGCCCCGACGCGAAAATGACGCATGAGTCAGCCGGCATAATATTACTGCGCGGACGTGAAAATATGGAGTGATGTATTTCAATGCGATAAGGCATACATCTTAAAGGATGATATCGATTATACACAGATCCATACAATGCGAATAATGTTTACGTACCGGTTCAATGTATATTTACGGACCGTATAGCATATATTCAAAGGTGGTAACTTATTTTAACATCTTGATAAACGTGTTTATTAAATTCAGATGAAATATAGTCGTTGGTTGACGATTGCATACATCGGCTGTTGTAGATGAGAGGGTACGAGCTCACATACCTCGATATATATATTCGAAGTATAATAATATGATATTTATAATGGAAGTCCATACAGAGAAAATTACGGATTGCGTATTGATAGGAAGTTTATTTAAACACGTACACGCTATGCATATTTTACTAATATAGTAATTATGTAATAATATTTTAGAGTAAACAATCTTTTCATAATCTGTACATAACGTCCTTAAGTCCTTACGGCTTTAATGTATGTAAAAACATGTTTTACAAACCCTAAAGACGTAATGACGATCCTCCAAGAGAAGGGAGGGGCCAGTTCCTGACTATTTGCTAAACGTCCTTACGGACTTATGGCTTTAGGATATGTAAAAACATGTTTTACATACCCAAAAGACGTAAAGACGCTTCGCCAAGAGAAGGGAAGGGATACTTTCTGTCTATTTGCCTAACGTCCTTACGGACTTACGGCTTTAGGGTCTTGAAAACAAATTTTTTAGAAAATTGAAAACTATTTTAACAAATAAAATAAGATAAAATAAAAAAAATTAAAAATTAAAAAAATTAAAAAAATTTGAAAAAAAAATAAATTAAGATAAGTAAATTAAAATAAATAAAAACTTTTAAACAAAATAATTTGAAAATAAATAAAATGAAAAAAAATAATAATAGTAATAATAATAAAATAATAATAATAATAATAATAATAATAATAATAATAATAATAATAATAATAATAATAATAATAATAATAATAATAATAATAATAATAATAATAATAATAATAATAATAATAATAATAATAATAATAATAATAATAATAATAATAATAAAAATAACAATAATGATAATAATAATATTAATAATAAAATAAATTTAAATAAGAAAAGTTGAAATAAATAAATTAAAAAATTTTTAAAACAAAATTAATTTTAAAAATAAATAAAGTTAAAATAAAAAAAATAATTAAATAAAATATAAATTAAACACAAAACATAAATGTAAAATGAAACTTGTAAAATAAAAATAACAAAGAAATATGGTAGTTGACGCTGTTAAAGAGAAAATGAGATTTGAATGTAGAAATGTCAGTCTTAAACCTTTAGAAAATGGAATATCTTTGTGTGATGCAATACAAGTGACAGACAGGTATGTCAGTACCTTTAAGTATATCTAGTTTCAACCCTTTGCCTATTCTCTATGAAATGTCTCCAGGTATTGAACCATCCATACCATTACAACATATAACTTCATTACGATGTAGTATTGTCTGAACGTATAAGTATACCAAGTTTCGTCCATTACGTATTCTCCAGGAAATGCCTCCTCATGTATAGAACCATCTGTACCACTAACCTCATAACTTTGTCAGTTACGCTGTTATATCACGACCTCTAAGTATAATTTTATGATTGGCTAGTGAGAGCTGTCCGTCCGCCTACATGTTGTTCTAAGGGAGTTTGTGTGTGTGCGTGTGTTTGTGTGTGCGTGTGTTATGGGTATGAGTTAATATGAGTTACTTATAGAATTGAAAACAAAAACATGTGATAATAGTGTCGAAGCATTTAGAGAAGAAAAATATTTATCGTTGTTAGGTGAGGCAATATGTTGAGAGAGAGAGAGAGAGAGAGAGAGAGAGAGAGAGAGAGAGAGAGAGAGGGAGGGAGAGAGAGAGAGAGAGAGAGAGATGTTGTAATTAAAAAGCTGTATGAGCCATGATAGTATGATAGGTTTATATATTTAAACCAGTTAGGTAATGATAAATAATGTTAGGCCGAACAGCGAGTCCCTAGATAACAACATATAAATGTACGGTGATCCTTATTCTTTTGCGATATAGGGTTCTTGTTAGAGCATAAGTCTATGTATTATTAACCTGCTATCTTCTTGAGACAATATATATATATATATATATATATATGTTTTTATATATTTTCTATATATATATATATATATATATATATATATATATATATATATATATATATATATATATATATATATATATATATATATATATATATATATATATATATATATATATATATATATATATATATATATATATATATATATAAAAAAATAACATATATATATATATATATATATATATATATAATATAATATATATATATATATATATATATATATATTAACAACATATATATGCTATATAACTTTATCTTTTTCTGACAGATATATCTTCTTCTTTCATATAATATATATATATATATATATATATATATATATATATATATAGTAAAGTATTTTTATCACCCTTAGTTTTTTAAAAGAAACGTTGTACTAGTTAAAACTGTTTTATTTAAAAAAATGCACATATTATTTTCGAATTAAAACACATTTATCAGGTAAAAAGTCACTGGATTTAAAGCATTTTGGAATTTCAACCTAACACGTGAAAATAAAAATAAAATAAATAATGAGTTTAAAAGTAAGTATCACGTATACTTTATTACTATAAAAACTACGCAGAAAAGTAGATTAACCTATTAATAATATATATATATATATATAAATTTTTATATAATACATATGTTTATATATATATATATATATATATATATATATATATATATATATATATATATATATATATACCATATATATATATATATATATATATAATATTTTATGTTTGATAGATAAAGGTCTAATAAAAATAACCGATAGTGATAGTAACAATATTATTTCTATACATTTCAAAACTACTG
>JABUQX010146308.1:7500-13057 GCA_015478945.1 Trachelipus rathkii | reverse complement strand
CAAAGGAGGGGAGGTTGGAGAGCAGTGACGCGTGCCATACTCGGTCAAATGATTTGTATTCAAGCGCCACCACGAAAGTCTCCCCGTAGTTCCAAGAGCGAAAAACCATAAATCGGTTAGATAGGAAAGTATATCGCCAGTAGACCTCGAGCGCCGAAAGCCGTACTGGCGATCAGAATGAGTTTCCAGATGATCTAAGAAGTGAGAGTTGAGAAGGGTTTTAAAGATCTTAGATAGAATACAAGTGAGAGCTATAGGGCGATAGTTAGAAGGATCAGAGCGGCTTCCTTTTTTCGGAATAGGTTGGACATGTGCGAGCTTCCAACACTGAGGGAAAGTGCTAGTATTGAGACAGAGAGAGTATAGTTGAACGAGGGGGCGGGGATAGCACGGAAGCACACTTCCTCAAAACTTGGGGAGGAATGCCATCCGGGCCACCCGCCTTCCTAACGTTCATAGATTTCAGGGGCCCATGCACCCGAGGTAGATTAAAAGGACACCTGAGAGGAGATGAGGAGAAGAGGAATAATAGAATCGTCCATAGGGTTGAGTTAGAGGAAACAGAAGGCCGAAGAGATTGGGCCTTTTCACCAGAGAATTAGCAACAAAATCATCAGACCGGAATAAGAGGAAAGGCAGATTTACAGAAGTTGCTAGAGATGTTTTTGGCAAGAGGCCAGAAAGATTTGTCAGTAGGAGAACCAAGGAGGTTAGCGCACTTTCGTTTGATGAAAGCCCGCTTTGCTCGTCGAAGAGTATCCCTGCAACGATTTCTAGCTGAATGAAAATTAGCGAGAGTGATAGGAGAACGAGAATTTTTCCACCCCTGATACGCACTGTCTCTAGCCTGAATGGCCAGAGAACAAGCACGATCGAACCATGGATTATGAGGAGAGAAAGATTTAGTTGAAGAAGGAATGAACCTGCTCATCCCATCAACGATTACAGTTCTCTCCTTATCTTTTAAATCTTTATACATCCATCATTATTCCTTACTGAGGTAGCCAATTTATCATCATCTGCAAACTTGGAAACCTTACATTTAAGTCCCTGGTCTAAATATTTTATACATATATGAGGAACAGCCACTTGACCTAAGAAATCGTTACGGACCACAAACATGTCTCCTCATTTCCATTAATAAATACTTTTCATTTTCACTGATTAACTATTATTATTATTATTATTATTATTATTATTATTATTATTATTATTATTATTATTATTATTATTATTATTATTATTATTATTATTATTATTATTAAGAGACTTAAGGAATCAAAAATTTTGATTGCTTAAATAATTTCGGAGGGTTGAACCCCTGACCCCTGTTCAGCCCTTCATATATATATATATATATATATATATATATATATATATATATATATATATATATATATATATATATATATATATATATATATATATATATATATATATATATATATATATATATATATATATATATATATATATATATAGAGAGAGAGAGAGAGAGAGAGAGAGAGAGAGAAATTTTTAAAATATACTTTTCAATTAATCGTCATCGTCAAAAATTTCATAATCGTCCCATCACAAATATATATCCTTATCCTTTTGTGGTACAGATAAATATAAAGTTTTTATTTGTTTTTGTTTCATATTGTTATTATATGATACTAACAACAAATATGAGTGTTGATGAGAAGATCAAAAAATTTTAAATACAAAGAAAGGGTAATTATTTGATAATATCGTACTTTAAAAAAAATCTTACTGCCTAAGCAGCGCCCGAGACAAAGCGGGATTTTCGATCTTTTGATGCAGAAATAGTTATAGGTTAGATTGCGTTTTACCGCTTCGTAGATCAATATAGGTTAGGTTGCGTTTTACTGCCCTCTAAGAAGGGTCGTGTTATGTTTTACGACCCGTCAGTTTTGATTTTTTTTTTTTTTTTTTAACATATTGCTAGTATATGATACTAATAATGAATTTATGTGGGACATGATTCAAAAGTTCTAAATATTTTAAATAATTTTTAAAAATCACATTTATATGAAAAAAATTTCAAAAATGAAATATCTCGAAAGTACGACACTTACAGAAAAACCAACTACATATTTGGAATCAGCATATAAAAAGCTTATTACAAAATGTAAAAAAAAAAATTAAATATGAAATATCTCAAAAAGTATGACACTTACAGAAAAACCAATTATATGTTTGGAATCAGCATATAAAGCTTATTATAAAAATATAAAACAAAATAATAAAAAAATATTAGGGCTCGAGCCGACGTGGGGACAGAGGGACGTTTTCCATAAATTCGTAGGGATAGGCGGAGGAACCCTGCGACACCTGGGGTCACTAAAGAGTGGGTTCGAGACCCTCCCTGAGTGGGGGAAATAGTCCCACCCTGTCGTTCCCTGGAAGGCCGAGACCCTGACTCTGCCATCTTTAAGTTTACCCTTGGGTATTCCTTTAGCTAAAAAAAAAAAAACTGACGGAGCTGTAAAACGTAACAGGTCCTATATATTTGAATCAAGGTCCGTCACCACTTAAAGGCGCTTTTATATAAATAAATATGAAATATATAAAAAAAAAAAACAAAAATGACAAAACTGACGGAGTCGTAAAACATAACAGGTCCCCTAAGTTTTCAGGTTAATATGTTTTGTTGGGTATACACAAAATCTATATATGAAAACAAACCCAATACGGAACGTATTTTATCCAAAACATTATTTTTACCTTACCTTGAATTTTCACCTCAGAAGGCTGGAAAGCCGTTTTTTAACTCATGCAAAATCAGCGATTTGGTATACTTTACCACTAAATTTTAATAGCTTCATATTTCGTATCTTTCCCGTTACCTCTTAATTAATTGCTAGTATACTATACTAGTAATATATGAAAAAAAAACTTATCTTCACCATGAACGGAGAAGGTCCTATATATATATATATATATATATATATATATATATATATATATATATATATATATATATATATATATATATATATATATATATATATATATATATATATATATATATATATATATATATATATATATATATATATATATATATATATATATATATATATATATATATATATATATATATATATATTTTTATTTATTAATAATATTATGTAAAAAAGAGAAGAAACAGCAAGATCTTAGAAGGGAAACATCAAGAAAGAGAAGGAGCAGAAAGGAATATGAAAGAGTAGCAAATGATGCTCTGAATATGCCTAGATTTAGAGAAGAACGAAACGAGTGAGATAAAATTATCAACATTCAAGAAATTATAATCTTATGAAGAGAAATTGATTTTATATTTTTGCATAAATCTATTTATTTGTTTCAACACTAAAATTGAAAATCAAATTTAAATTCGAATTAAAAATTACTCGTGAAGTAACAAAAGTGAAATAGGATATACTTTTTTTTAAAATTCATACAAAAGCAGAACTAGGCCTCTACGACTTGAATATTGATTATTTCAAATGTTTGCATTTAATATGACATCAGAATCGTTTAGTCTATCAGGTGGACTCCTCAAAATGCTGCATGGAGTTGGGAACACCTATCAGCTGTTTGTCTCTTCCCATGTATGGATCGTATTATCTGCAGTTGACGCTACCTCCCAATCCCAAGTGCTAATAGTGATGTTAATGTTTAATAGTGATATTTTTATTAATTAGTGTTATTAGTGTCAGTATTAGTAAGGATAATATAATAATATTAATTAGTGTTGTTATTCTAATAGTGTTTGTGTGGTAATATTGTTGAAAATATCAACTTCAGTGTTGTTGTTAGTGATAATAATGCTTCATTATTGTAGTGTTATATACATATATATATTAATTTTGAAATTCTTCCAATATATATAATAATTATTATTATATATATTTTTATATTTTTATATATATATATATATATATATATATATATATATATATATATATATATATATATATATATATATATATATATATATATATATATATATATATATATATATATATATATATATATATATTTTTTTTAAATATATATATATATATATATATATATATATATATATATATATATATATATATAGGAACTTTCCCTTTAAAAGGATGTTAACCGATATATATCGAACGAGCGATGTAATCGATTTTTTTCGATTATTTCAAGGCAAGATGGTTGACAAAAAGGCTTTTTTTTTTTTAAACTAAAGGAATACCCAAGATTAAATCGCCAAGATGTCAAAGAGTCAGGGTCTCTCGGCCTCAGCGGGGGACGACGGGGGGGACTTCGTCCCCCCTCTGTCCCACCGTCGGCTCGAGCCCCTTAAAAAAATAAATAAAAAAAATTAAAACAAAATTAACATATAAAATTAACATGATATAATAAAGCAACATGTGGCAACTTTTTCTCTTCTTCTATATTGGAGCTTAAGTTAACACGTCACAGTGTATGGTTAGACGATTAGGGTTCAGCGATATTTCGATATGTAACATTTTTATGTAACATCCTTTTAAAGGGAACCCAAGCCTTATATATTTATATATATATATATATATATATATATATATATATATATATATATATATATATATATATATATATATATATATATATATATATATATATTTTGTATTTTTTTTTTTTTTTTGTAAAAGCGTCTTATAGCTCAGTGTTAGAGCACTAACGATATTATACAGAAAAATCTTTTAATTAAAGGAGAAATTTCTATCTTTAAATCTTACTGCAGTAAGATTGAAAACGGGACACTTGTAAAACGTTTCGCCTAACTTTCAATAAGATTTGCCGTTTCGCTACACTTCAAATCAGGAAGGGTCAGGTGATATAAGTAAACATGTATAGGGGGATTAAGCCAATGCCTATTTATATATTTATTGGCTTGGCCTTATCTTTAATATACTTGTACACAAATTATTGGGTAATATTTTATAATTTTATCATTATTGCGTTTTTGAAGAAAGTAAATTTGTTTTTCTATTATAATTCGCATTTTCTTGATTCAAATAATTAATATATATATATATATATATATATATATATATATATATATATATATATATATATATATATATATATATATATATATATATATATATATATATATATATATGGTATATATGTAGATTTAAAAGGAACTTCTTTCGTATGTACGTATAGCTGAAATGCGTGACGTCATACTCTGACGTGAGAGTTTGCGTAAGTGACGTATACTCTGACGTCCGAATTAGCGTAGGTTACAGTATATTTGGGAGTTATATATATATATATATATATATATATATATATATATATATATATATATATATATATATATATATATATATATATATATATATTCGTATGTTGGTATAGTGTATTGAAATCTGGCAATATATGCGAATATTGTAATGAAACTGGCAACATGGTAGGCTAATAAATAGACTATGCGAAATAATATTAGTTTTTTCAGTTTGAAGATATGTTGTTTATGAGAACATGTGTTTTAATGACTAATAATGTCTATTTTATATTTTAATGATTTAATAGGTGATGAAAG
>JABUQX010146308.1:0-5000 GCA_015478945.1 Trachelipus rathkii | reverse complement strand
CATTTTTGCCGTTTGTGCTTACGCTCGGTAAGAAATGCTTAAAAGCTGATTTTATTGAATGGAACATTCATCAATTCAAACGGGCCTACCAAGTAGTGAAACATTATCATTTGATTTCATTACGAATATAATATCAAACGGGGGGAAAAATATGAATACCACACAAATATTTGACACAACTTCTTATTTTTAAAGGCATTACTCACAAACCTTCCTTATACAAAAAAAAAATAATGAAGAAAGTAAAAATAATCAGGCTTGCCATTTTATTTGTTTACATTTTTTCGTAAGAATGCTAAGCTCAGGAAGCACGGGAAATGGGCAACCTTATGAATTAAAAAGAAATCTCCTTACGTCTTGGTAAGCATTTCATGGGCCGATTGCGATAAGTTTAAAGTAAAAACGTGAACACAAACCCTTGAGCGTTTCTTACGCTTCGTAAGCACAAATGCAAAAACGAAACATTCATGAATCGCATTTTAGAAATATGAAGCGAATTAAGGGAAAAGTGTGGATGAAAAAAACCGAAGAGCTTTTATTAGACAATGGTAGACGAAGTAAACTTGATATACAGCATCAGCAACCCCCGATACAAAATGGCTGCCAAATGAATATTTGTTTACTGGGTGTTCTCCAATCTGTATTCCTGACCATAGTGGTGGAAAATATTGGGTATATTCGGAAGGTGATCAGCATAGAAGAAGTGATACAAAAGAAGTACGGTTGTGCAAGATTTAATTTTTCATGTAAATACTAAATTTGGAGACTTCATAACTTTTTAAAATCTATTTCTCAAGAATTTTTACGTTCTTCCTTTACAGTTCATTTTAAATATTTCATGTAACATGAAAATCGGCTGGAGTCGCCACAAATGATAAAAACTTCCATAGACAGATGTTAAGAATTTGAAATTAGGGGCTTCATTTTTAGTGGAGAGGTGGGAGAGCCGGTGGTGGTTTTAAGGCGTTAGACACTCCTATATATTGGTATAGATACCAAGGTTGGAAAACAGAACCATAGCATGGGTTGCTAAGTATATATATATAAGTTAGAAGAGTATATATAGTATATGCTATATATATATATATATATATATAAGAGCATATATATATATATATATATATATATATATAATTTTAGTGGATGCAACTGGAGAAGTAATTTTGCCGGAGGTTTGGAGAATGAAAATTTAATCCTCCGTCGGAGTCTCCGGCCGGAGAACGTAATTCACTTATACCTCAATCTCTCTCATATACATATATATTTATATTATATATATATTGTTATTGGGTTATACTATTATATATATATATATATATATATATATATATATATATATATTATTATATATATATATACATATATATATACATATATATATATGTTATTATTGTTGCCATTATTGGCTGGTTGCTACTATTATATGTTGGTTGGCTGTTGTTGGCTACATATGGTTGGTTGTTGGCTATTAGTTAGGCATGAAGAAGATACATATATATATATACATACATATATATATATATATATATATATATATGAAGGGATTGACTCTAAAACATGCAATTATCTATGCACCTTCCTCTTATTGATCCTAAGTAGTAATCACTAGAGAAGTTGCTACACTACTTAAAAGAGGGCTAAACCCGTAGGTGTGAACTACTTGTGTGCTGCTGGTAATACATTACCATCAAGATTAAATCTAAAGAAAGGTTCAAAATATTATAGCGCAAAACCTTTACTGGATCATCTTGAAAAGAAACATAAAACCGACATATTTGAAGATAAAAGAAATATCTGAATCTTCAAGAAAAAAAGTGGCTGAAAAAAAGAAAACATGATATCACAGACACAGCAGATGATGATCCATGTCCATCCAATCATCAACTTCTACCTCTATTAAAAAAAGATTTTTTCAGCCTGCACTGTTTGAAATAACTGATAAAACAAAGATTTGGGACATTAATGATAGAAAAAGCACAGAAATTCATTTCAAAATTTTGGAAATGATTGCTGTGGACAATCTGCCATTTTCTTTTGTTGAAGACATTGGTCTTAAGAGATTAATAAATCACGTATGTCCACAATATAATATTTCATCAAGGAGGTACTTTTCAGAAGAGATTATCCCAACAAATATATAAAAGGGTAAAGAACAAAATAACACTTCAGATTCAAGAAATTAAAGCAATATCATTAATATCAGATATTTTGACTGCTCATATAAAAATAAAAGCTTTATAAGTATGTCAGGGCATTGAATGGATAAAGATTTTCAAAGGAAGATGAAACATTACAAATCAGAAGTTTTAGTGTTTCTCTTCAGCAGAAAACATATGTCTAAAAAGTGAGGAAATACTAAGAGCTGGATTTAAAAAGAAAATATTCATAAGTTGTTCCAACAGATAATGCACCAACATTGCTAAAAAGGTATGAGAAGTTTCCTGTATTGCAAAATTTATATTCCATCTTAAAAAAAACTTTGATTGCTATTTTATATTTTCTTAAAAATCATAATAAACAATCGACTTCCTTCTTGTTTAAAATTGTAGGTCATTTTAGTAGATCAACAATTGATACAACTAAATTAACTGAAATTCAAAAATCTCAAAATTTGCCAATACACAAGCTTATCCAAGATGTGGAAACAAGATGGAATTCATCATATTATATGCTGCAAAGGATCATAGAGCAAAAAATTGCAATTATTATATATTCTTCAAATTCGAAAAACAATCTAGATATCTTAAATGCAAATCACTGAAAGAGGCAAATGGAGAATATAATTATAGTTACAACCATTTGAAGAATTAACTAAAAGAGCGAGTGATGATGATGTAGATTTATCTTTTGTAATACCTGCAGTTAATGCATTGCAAAAATATTTAGCAAAAACTTGGAAGGATAGCGGTGTAAAAACTATGAAAGATGAACTTTTAAATTGTTACTGAACGTTTTGGTACCATTAAAGAGAAGAAACTTTATGTACTTGTAACAACAGTTCTAAATCCACAATACAAATTAGCTCCCTTTGATATTATCGATCAGAATAAAATAAAATTTATGCTCAAAGAAGAAGTAAAACTTTTATAAAAGCTAAAGAAAATATTACATTATGTTCAGATTCTGATGATCAAAATGATCAGTCTTATACAGATTCACATGAAGAATCTGAAAATGAAACGGCAGATATTGAGAAAGAAACACACTCAATTTTCTGTAGTGCTTTGATGACATGCTACAAGAAAATCGTCAGAAGAAATGGAAGAATATTCAGATACAATCAACCAAGTGGAACTGATCAAAGAAGAAAAAAAGTTAAAATGCAAACGTAGAAGCAGTAGAGAAAAAACAACATGAATTAGAAAATACTATTCAAACTACAGTGGATAAATATTTTCAGTACCAATTATGGAACGAAAATTGGATTCTGACACTGTTATGGTGGAAAGAAAGAAAAAGCTCTTTATCCTGATGCATCCTACCTGAATTAGCTAGGAAATATCTCTGCTCCACCTTCAAGTGTATTTAGCGAGAGAGTGTTCAGCCAAGCAGGAAATATTTATACAAGTAAATGGAATCGTCTTTCTCCAACACTAGCTGATCACCTTCCTGTTTCTTCATTATAATTTAAGAGCATTTGATTTTTAAATATTAGAGAATGGTTACCTAAATAGTAATGCAATAAGATATTTAACTTTCCTTTCGCTGACTTTATGTTTAACAATATAATTTAAATTTCAAAATTATATTGTGATACTTACACAGTGCATTTAAAATAGTTGGTACACGCACCCTTTATAATATATATACATGTACATGATATGGCGTATATATATACATATATGAATATATATATATATATGTATGTATGTATATATATTATTATTATGTTGCTGTTATTATTATTATTATTGCTATTATTATATATTGCTATTATTGGTTATTGTTATATTATTATATACATATATATATATATATATATATATTAAGTTATTATTATTATATATATATTATATAAATATATATATTATATATATATATATATATATTATTGTTGTTGTGTTATATTATTATATTATTATTATATATATATATTACATATTATATATTAAGAAATATATATGTTATATTATTATTATTATTGAGTATATATACATATGTTATATATATATATATAAGCATATATATATATATATATATATATATATATATATATCAGAGGGGGTGGGCACTTCCGTTTTTGTCCGTTGGGTCCGCTAGTCCGCTCCGCTGAGCGGCTACCAAAAATAGGTGCGGACTAGCTGGGAGGTGCGGAGTCGTCAGGAAATTAGTGGACTTGCACGTGCGGATCAAAAAAAGTTTCCACTCTTTGTTCCGCACCTTTAAAAAAATGAAAATGTTGTTTACTTATTAAGAATTTCATTGGTTATAATAAAGGAATATAATTTTTATTTTAAGTTTATAACTAATTATACTTCATTTTTAGTCTAAGACTTATTGTTTTTTATAATAATTAAACTTCCAAAAATAATCTCAACTCCTCCTTAAAGGTACCATATATAATAAATAATATTTAAATTGATTTTTATAGACTGAATGGCTATTAATTTCATCTATAACTTTAATTAATTATATTACTATTTATTATAATAACTAGGCAATATCTAAATCAATTCTGTATAAAACCTTAAATATGTTATATAGGTTGAGTATATATATATATATATATATATATATATATATAGCAGCAGTAGCATATATATATATATGTTAGTTACATATATATATATATATATATATATATATATATATATATATATATATATATATATATATATATATATTGGGTTAAGGTTAATATATAATATAAATATATATTTATATATATATATATATATATATACATATATAGTTATAACGAAAAACTGCAAGCGTTTCAATAATTTATAAATGCGAAAACGGTTAAACACCCAATCTGATCCGAACGTGAAGCATTACCG
>JABUQX010146307.1:22500-26415 GCA_015478945.1 Trachelipus rathkii | reverse complement strand
AACTTGGACAAGAACTTTAGTCTGTTTTAAGCGCTAATAAGAAGAGGCAACTTATAACAGAAGAATCTGAGTTGAGATCAGAGTTTCATGACTCAGAAAACAAATTTCTTTAAATTTTTGTCTCCACTGCCAAAGAAACGGAGAGAGATTAATAATGCTTGTTAAAGCTTCATGGAGAAAAACATGAACTTCCTGCATAAGATCTGATCAAACCATTTGTGGGCAAAACTTCAGGCCATGAGCTGCAGAGTGAAAACTTCGAGGCGTTGAATGAACTGTTTGACCTGAATTTAAAAGGTGAAATGCGAATGGATAGCAAAGGAGATGGACCCTCTGCAACTGATTGAGAGCAAGGGTCAGGTTGGTCATTTCACCGGCAATCATGCTAGTGCCAAAACCATCGACTCACCAAGAGAAAGAAGGCAATGGAAGATCAGTCCTGGTTGATCATTGAATTCGGGGCCACCAGACTGTTCCCAAAGAACACTGACTCATCCATGAACAGCAAGATTAGTCCTTGGGGAGGATGAGAATGCAGACACAGGTATTAAGGAAGTGAGGCAATCCAAAGCCAGGTATTGGTGATGCTTTCTGTTACAAGCTCAAAAGCTGTCGTCCACGGAGCAAGGTGTGCCACCAGTTTTCAGGGCATTAGTAACTATGTTACCTGAACAATCCGCCATGACCACACAAGAGCTGTCAGTAAAGAAGACTATTCTTAGAAGTGGAGCACACACTTTAAGCCAAATGTATTGAGGGCTTTAATATCAGTTACTTGGTCCTCAAGAACAGAAGCTAAAGAATTGTTGACTATGCTTCAACAAGAGAGATGGAACGCTCAAACAATCGTAAGAAGGACTCCTGGATGTGTTAGATTAAGGTTCAAACCTATTGGACACTCAGATGATTGTTTGACACAACAAGGTAATGCTTTGGCAAGAAGATGCAGGTGTTGTTGCTGTTCGCCAAAACAAATGTTCGAAGGAGAAAGGTTACCCAAACCAAATTATTGTTACCAGCACCATGTGCTGATCATGCCTTGAGTTGTCATGGACGATGAACGATCCTAAGACTAAATCAAACATTGAGTACTTTCTGTAGATTTATATAATATGGTAATTGAAAGCAGCCTTCAGCAATGGAAAAAAACGGTATGCGTATGAAACATGGAGGAGACCACATGCTTTCTTACCAACTCATTCGTATTTTCCGTCACAACACCGAGAGGAATGAAATCAGCTTAGAAATTTCAACAGATCCCAAACATTGTAAATGTACGCTGAACCTTCAAAGTATTTCAGCCCTTCTTTTCTCTTGTTTTTTCTGATGCCGCAAACTGAAACAGGCTGGTAAATTGGTTCATTCATTTCCTACTCATATAATCATTGCCCTGTAGTCAATGTTCCAGCATGAAGAGATGAGAAACTATCTGTGAGCTAAGACTGATTTCACCCAACAGGTTCCAAATGCTGAAACCAGCTGGAAAATAGATGAATTCTTCAATCAGCATTGTCTGAAGCAACTATTAAGGTGAGTGTAAGACCAAAGTTGGTGGCAAGATCAGAAGACTCATGCAATAAGACAACTCCACTCAAGATTCATCCTGTCCACGACATTAACATACTGACTTCCTTGTGTGTTTATTAGACCCAAGATAATGTTACATAGACTAAAGCTTTGTGTTCCAATTTTTTACCCAAGCTACTGGATCCTCCAAAATGAGCAAAGCGTTGATAAACAAAAATTTTTAAATCATTTCATATGAGGTTTTTTTACCTAAATCACTGAAAATGTTGAATATTTATCTAATCTCTTTTTTAATGAAAGCTCATCAAATTATGATACAGGAAACGAGGCTTTGCATAAAAGTTATCATCTTTATTTATATAGGTTATGATATATATATATATATATATATATATATATATATATATATATATATATATATATATATGTTATATATATATATATATAGTATATATGTTATATAAATATATACATATATATATGTATATATATATATATATATAGTTATAGTTTTTGTTATTATATATATATATATATATATGTTATATATATATATATATATATATATATATATATATATATATATATATATATATATATATATATATATAGTAGTATGTTAGTATATATAGGGGTATATATATATATATATATAAGAAAAACCCTTTGATATATCAAAAATAGTTTATTAAAAACACATATGAATATTTAGTTTAAATAAATACTTATTTCTACAAAGGTAAAAGCAACTTTCATATGAGGGGGAACAAGCTTTTTATCTAAATCCTGAATCCCTTCACACTCTAGTTACCTACAAAATCAGGGAATAAAATTTTACTCATTTTAGTTGGTCTTTATTTTGTTCATTGTACTAGAAATATTTTGATGTTTTTAAATATTCATAAAGGTTGGCTGCTATTTTCCTCATAAGGAATTTTATTAAAATTATCAATGTTGTAGATACAAAACAACTTCATAATTTTTCGATGACTTGTGCAACTGATAAGGCCGAGTTGGTCCTATCTATATTAAGATCATTTGTATGCTTTTGTTTCCTCCTCAATCGGACGGACTCTGTTATATAGGTAAGGTTATAAGTACTACAAGGAATATAATAAATCTTTATTTGAGGAACGTTCGGTATTTAAGTGGTTTCAAAATATTTTCATATCAAGGGTATTACATAAATCAAATTGGATATTTTTTGGTAAAATTTTCACCGAATGTATCGGTATATGTGGAGTGGGCAATAAGGAAATGCTTTTATCTTTAGTAGGAATTACGCTGTAATATTTGTTTTTCGCTTTTTGAGAGCTTTCGTAATAGAACTATCCGGATAATATAAAGATTTGAAGGTGTTATAAATAAACTTAATTTCATCAGATAAAAATAACGGGGAACAAATCCGGAAAGCACGGAGGAAGAGAGCAGGCAGAATTGCAGATTTAGTGTTAGGCGGTGATTAGACAACCAATGGATGCAATTAGAGCAGAAGTCGGTTTTCTTAGATTGTAAATTGTAAAAATTACTATTATTCCAAATGACTAAAGAACAAGAAACGAATGGAGGAGTTAGAAGGTGCGTCAATTGTAAACTGTATGGAAGGTGAATGGAATTTGTGTGACAATACTCCACATCTGTTTGGATTTATAGGTTGAGGCAAAGAAACAAAAAAGTCATCGACGTATCTGACCCATAGAATATTGTTAAGCAAAGGATTCTGCTCTCTGGTTCTATGAATAAATCCACACACACACACAGATTTTACTGGTTGTCTAATCACTGACCTAACACTAAATCTGCAATTCTGTCTGCTCTATTCCACCATAAAGCTTTCCGATTTGTCTCATTATTTTTATCTGATGAAATTAAATTTATTTATACATCTTCTCAAATTTCTTTATACTTATTCCGATAGTTCTATTACGAAAGTTTTCAAAATGAGAAAATAAATATTACGCGTTACTCCAACTAAAGATAAACCTTTTTGCCCACTCCACATATACCGATACATTCGGTGAAGAAAATTTTACCAAATAATTTCAATTTGATACAATCTAATAACATTGTTTTGAAAAATATTTTGAAACCACCCTAAAGACAAAAGAACCTTTACCAGTTATGTTCATATTCCTTGATAGTGCTAGTAACCCTTACCTATATCGGGGAGTCCGTCGATTTGTAGAGAGGAAATACCAGCATACAAATGATCTTAATATAGATAGTACCAACTCGGCAACTTTTCATAGACGCCGCCTTCAATCATCAGATCAATATGAATAGTATCAATCCTGCTACTAATATATATATATATATATATATATATATATATATATATATATGTACGTGAGTATATATATATATATATATAATATATATATATATATA
>JABUQX010146307.1:5000-12500 GCA_015478945.1 Trachelipus rathkii | reverse complement strand
GTAAAACCACAACAGGTATGCAATGCGTACTCCATACAGAGGTGGAGAACTCCCCTTTGCAGAGCAAGCAAAATATTGCTCAAATTTCATTGGTTTACTGCAAAAATGGATGATTCTCTTATTAAATAAATTTTTAAGTCTTCAAATTCTTGTATTTTTTAATAGAGTAAAAAATTCTTACATGTTTAAAACGCTACAAATGTATCTCATGGAGAAAAACTACCTATAATATATTTTAAGTTTTTTAAAATATGGATAAAAAACAAACTTACAGGCGTCAAAATCTCTCATTGTTTTATTTCTATTCATTCTTCTAACAATGGTATATGAAATCAAAATATCGATGAGAGTCATTTTTCAGCTTCACTCAAATTGGTTTGCAATGTATTTTATTGTTTTTTTTTTTGTGCTTGTTTTTTTTTTTTTTGATAAATTACTTTCCTAAATTTATTAAAAATCCATTTGTTCAAATGATCGCACTTTTGAAAGTGCTAGAAAAGCGATTTCAAGGGTAGCTAAATTACATGAACAATCAAGATAGATGAATTGAATATTTATTTTTATTTTGTAATTAAATAATTCTTCAAATAAATATTACGTTAACAAAATGAATAGATTAATGAAAGGTTGCGTGTTATTTTACTGCATTGGAAAGAAGGTATAAATTTCCTTTCGAGCAGGATCAAGATTTTTTTTTCTTTTTTTAACTAAAAATATTCATTGAAATTGTCTGAGACAAATGATTTCGATTTTCCATTATGGATTATATTTTGAAAGCTTATATATATATATATATATATATATATATATAAATAATATATGAGTATATATATATATAAAGATAGCAGCAGCAAGGTATATATATATATATATATATATATATATATATATATATATATATATAAGGTTATATATATATATATATATATATATATATATATATATATATATATACACATATTAGTGATGGGACGATTAATCGTCATCGTCATCGTTATCTGCAAAAAATGCATATTTTTTTTAAAATCGTCATCGTCATCATCGTCATCGGCAAATTTCGCCGATTATTTTGCCGATTAATTGAACAAATATTAAGAATTTTGAATAATATTAAACTCAATAATAATAATAATAATAATACACACACACACACACACACACACAATAATAATATTGACACACACACACACACACATTAATAATAATAATAATAATAGATACACAATAATAATACACACACACACACACACACACACACACACACACAATAATAATAATAATAAATACACAATATTAATATTTACACACACACACACAATAAAATAATAATAATTTATATTTATATATATATATATATATATATATATATATATATATATATTAAGTGCAAGATATGTATATATATGTACATGCATTTTTCTATATCTATATATATATATATATATATATATATATATATATATATATATATACCCATTTTGCTTATGGTATGTATGATTCCAGTGCCTAATGGTTCGCCTTTCTGTTATGCGTTCATATCCACATTCATCCTCCATCCACACATCATATACACATACTTATATTCACACCTCTCTTCTCTACACAACATCTTACAGACATCCATATCCCTTATATCCATACGTGTAGGGGAGAAAAAAAAAAAAATTGCCCACACTGTATGTCCTGCGTGTGTCGTAGAAGGCGACTATGGGACGGTGTTAGGCTGGCTGCCTACTACCACTTATCTTTTTGCCAGGAATGATGCACGCCTCGGAGAAGGTCGTGATCACAGTAAGCGCCCTTCTACCTTCGGCGAAAATGTATGGATCGTAATCTGTAAATGAAATGTCAGAGGAATAAATGTTGAGGAGATGAGAGAGGTGATGGATGGATTTAGAAAGGGCAAATTTGATTTGCTCGCTGTGACTGAAACAGAGATGAAAGGAAACGGTGAAAATGAGTGGTGGTGTGAAATGTGTTTGTGTTGTTGTGGAAAGGAATGTGAGAGGGGGATGAAGGTTTTGCAATTCTGATGAGTGAGTTGTGGTAGAGAGCTATGTTAGATTTGTGTGTGTGAGTACTAGAAGTCTAAAGGTTAAATTTAAGTTTGAAAAGACTGCACTTGTGTGGTTGCGACACATGATCCATCTGAGGGTAATGTTGAAAAGTACGATTATTTTTGGGGATAATCTGAATGATGTGTTGGATGGGGAATAGGAGATTCAGTTCATTTGCCAGCCATGATTTTTTTTACTATTGTCACCACTCACTCACGGACAGAGCCCTATTCAAGGAGGGGGCGTATTACAATATAGTTTACCCACTAGCAAATTAAATTTTGCATATGAGCACAGACGCAGGCATTAAAGTGATGGGATTAATTCAGTAGGAAATACAGAAGATGGAAGAGAATTATACAAAACTGAGGTGGTGGGAAAGAAGGAAGCACCACATCAAACTAGCTCTGGAGTTACCAATGTCAACACAATACTCGTGGACGCAGATACAGCACCCTTTGTGCTACGAAGTTGTCGTAAAGGTGGTGGTACGCGAGTGATAAGTTCTCGAGCAGTTGCTGCTGCGGTACCTATGGGATAGAGATAAAGCACCAACATCGCGCCGCAAAGATAGAGGGTCAAGTGAATTCGGAAAGTGCAGAACAGTTTATATGCCTTTTTGCCGCTGACTCGACCAGAGCCCCCAGAAATGAGTGCAGTACTTCAAATGGGTGGATGAGACCTTCGCAGGAAGGGAGCAAATCGAGAAAGTGAGGAAATTCTCATTAGTCTAAACAGAACTTCCAGTTCTTTGAGTCCGCCCAGCAATCATTGTGACAACCCGTTTTCAAAAAATTCATTTGTTCATGTTAAGGCCAAAGATTATATTGTCAACAGGAGAGACGCGAGAAGAACCGTCGAAAGAAACAGGAAAGTTAGAAGGTATTTTGGAGAAGGAGATTTGTAAAAGTTGGGGTTTTAAAGAATTGAATTTCACAAAGTTATTTCTATCCATCAGCGAGAATAAAAATCGGAATGATTAAGACGAGAGGCAATTCCAGAAGTAAAAGTGGGAGTAGAATTGATAAGAGTTAAAGAATGAAGTCGAGTCATCGGAATACGAATGGATAGAGTTAGAGGTGCAGGTGAGAAGATCATTAATGAAAGGTAGGAATAAAGTAGGAGGTAAGACAGAACCCTGAGGAACACCACTATTGAGAGAAAAGAGAAGAAGTCGCCCCATCAACAACAGCCGATATTGAGCGATTTTGAAAGAAAGCTAGATATAAGTATGCAGAAGGAGGAAACCCAAAGGGGGAGAGGGGAGCTTGAGAGCAGTGACGCGTGCCATACTGGCCAAATTCTTTTGGATATGTCAAGCTACCACCCAAGTTCCCCTGTAGTTCCTATGAGCGAAAAACCATAAATCGGTTTGATAGGATTGTATATCGCCAGTAGACTTCGTGCAGCGAGAGCCGGTACTGGCGATCGGAGTGAGTATCCAGATGATCTAAGAAGTGAGTTGAGAAGGGTTTCAAAGATCTTGATAGAATACAAGTGAGAGCTATAGGGCGATAGTTAGAATGATCAGAGCGGCTTCCTTTTTTCGGAATAGGTTGGACATGTGAGAGCTTCCAACACTGAGGGAGGGAAAGTGCTAGTATTGAGACATAGAGAATATAGTTGAGCTAGGGGCCGAAGAGATTAGCCTTTTCAGTTGGAGAATTAGCAACACAATGATCAGATCGAATAAGAGGATTAAGATTAACCTTTTCAGTTGGAGAATTAGCAACACAATGAAAGATTTGTCAGTAGGAGAACTAAGGAGGTTAGCGCACTTTCCTTTGATGAAAGCCAGCTTTGCTCGTCGAAGAGTATCCCTGCAACGATTTCT
Organism: Trachelipus rathkii; assembly: GCA_015478945.1. Classification (NCBI taxonomy): domain Eukaryota; kingdom Metazoa; phylum Arthropoda; class Malacostraca; order Isopoda; family Trachelipodidae; genus Trachelipus; species Trachelipus rathkii. The sequence goes on along the minus strand of JABUQX010146307.1, from coordinate 8,609 downwards.
AGCTGAAAGAAAATTAGCGAGAGTGATAGGAGAACGAGAATTTTTCCACACTCGATAGGCACTGTCTCTAGCCTGAATGGCCAGAGAATAAGCACGATCGAACCATGGATTATGAGGAAAGAAAGATTTAGTTTTAGAAGGAATGAATGAGGAAAGAAAAATTTATCTGAAGAAGGAATGAACCTGCTCTTCCCATCAACGATTACAGCTCCTCTTATCTTTTAAATCTTTATACATCCATCATTATTCCTTATTGAGGTAGCCAATTTGCTATCATTTGCAAACTTGGAAACCTTACATTTAAGTCCCTGGTCTAAATATTTTATACATGTATGAGAAACAGCCACTTGACCTTAAGAAATCCTTCCCTGAACCACAAACATGTCTCCTCATTTCCATTAATAAATACTTTCATTTTCATTGATTAACTATTATTATTATTATTATTATTATTATTATTATTATTATTATTATTATTATTATTATTATTATTATTATTATTGTTATTGTTATTGTTATTGTTATTGTTATTATTATTATTATTATTATTATTATTATTATTATTATTATTATTATTATTATTATTATTATTATTATTATTATTATTATTATTATTATTATTATTATTATTATTATTATTATTATTATTATTATTATGATTATTATTATTATTATTGAGACTTAAGGAATCAAAAATTTTGATCGCTAAAATAATTTCGGGAGGTTGAAACCCCTGACCCTCCTGTCTACAGCCTTATATATATATATATATATACATATTATTAAATTTTATTATAATTATATATATATACATATATAGATATATATTATTATAATAAATATATAGAAGAAGAAGAGAGATAGTGTTATTGTTTAGTCTGTTTTTTTATAATGCTAGCTTTATATATATATATATATATATATATATATATATATATATATATATATATATATATATATATATATATATATATATATATATATATTATTGTGTATATATATATATACTTTTTATATATATATATATATATATATATATATATATATATATATATATATATATATATTAAATCTTTATTTTTTTTTATACAGATAAAAAAATATATACATATAGAGAGAGAGAGAGAGAGAGAGAGAGAGAGAGAGAGAGAGAGAGAGAGAGAGAGAGAGAGAGAGAGAGAGAGAGAGAGAGAGAGAGAGAGAGAGAGAGAGAAAGAGAGAGAGAGAGAGAAATTTTTAAAAATGTTTTTTTTCAATAATCGTCATCGTCATCGCCATTTCGTCATCGTCATCGTCATCGTCAACGGCAAAATTTGCTCTAATCGTCATCATCAGTAGTAGGAGATCCATTCCGCCCGCTGGTCAAAATGACCAACGCGGATTTTACCTGCCCTTGACCTTTTTTGCAGCCCTTAAATTCTTGCCCTTGACCTTTTGGGCATTGACCTTTTGGGCCCAAATTCTTACCTGCTCCCTTGACCTTTGGGCCTTGACCTTTTTGAGAACCCAAATTTTTTCGACCAACCCTTTTTGGTATTCCATGGGTCAATTTGGCCCACGGTATTTTTGGCAACCCACCTTTTTATAACCCTAATTTTGCAACCCTTCGAAGAAAGGTTGCGCCAAACGGTTGCGTAAGCAACCGTTGTACGTACCCCACCCTATTTTTTTGACCAACCTTTGGTCTTCCATGGGTCAATTTTGGCCCACCCTACTCCTTTTTTGGTCACCCTTTAGGGGCTTAGCCCCATTGATGTTTTTACCTTTTTTTGTCCTTTGCCCTTTTCTCTCCAAAGCTTGTTGAGATACCATGGGTCACTTTAACTCATTGCAATTTTTTTGTCCTTCCTTTTAGGACTTTAGCCCTTTTTGATGTCTTAACCCTTTGTTTGACCATGATATTTCGGTCTTGACTAAGGTTACATATACCATAATATCAATTTTTGCCCACGCTAATTTTTGGCCACTCGTGTCCCACCTGTCACATATTTCGTTCCTAACTTGAACGTATGTATCTAGTGATGTTCCTATTAGTGTTCTATGAGTATTCTATGAGTGCCAGGTGAGTGCCAGGTGAGTGCCACAAGGAGTGCCAAGTGAGTGCCAATGAGTGCCGAGTGCACATAGTGCCAAGTGAGCGCCACATAGTGCCAACTGAGCGCCACTTTTTTCAGCAAGCCTTTTCTAGCCTCCCCGAGCCTAGAATAGCCCTAATATGGGTGTCTACCCCAGGTTATAAGGTATGCGTAATCGATTGGTGTATATTACAAGCTGCTAGAAGCTTCTTACTATGAGTTAGTCTTTTCTATCAATTAAGCCTATATATATATATATATATATATATATATATATAGTATAGTTAACAAATAGATATATATATATATATATATATATATATATATATATATATATATATATATATATATATATATATATATTTCTTGCACACACACCTACACACATACACTATAACACTTATACACACATTCACTATGACACTTATACACACTATGACACTTATAAGCACTTACACTCTCCATAGACACTTACATTAAACCCTATACACTTACACTCACACCCACACACACAGATACACTTACACTTACACACACTCGATATTTTGACTTTGCCTCAACTTTGGATGCTCAACTTTTGACGCCTCAGCATTACACAAGCCCAGCATTGATGCCTTAACTTTGAAGGTTCATTCTTTGATGACTCATCTTTGATGACGTCATCTTTGATACCATCTATATTGATGATTCATCTTTGATGAAATCATCTTTGATGGCTCATCTCTACCCTACATCAAAGAACAGAGTTAATATTAATGTCTTCACCCCTAGTTCACAAGCTAACCACCAGGGCTCAGCATGAGCCCTCCCCGCAAAGGATGCCAGCTCCGCACCCGCAGGTGCGACCCGCCGCGTCCCCGTCCGCCGCGTTCCCGCCCGCCGCGTGCGCCCGCAGGCGCAATATTCCCGCGCGAATGAAAAATATATATACTATAAGTCATTCATTTTTATTTCATACTTAAACATTTCAAAGAATTTCTTTTCAAATATACTATGAGTCATTCATTTTTATTTCATACTTAAACATTTTTATTAAAAACATTTTCGCGAACCTAAAACTGTAACTCATTACAACCTATTATTTAACACATATATTTATTAACATTATTTTTTACTTAATACTTTTTACTTAATACTTTTTAATTTATAAATTTTTAAAAATTGTATGTAAGAAGAAAAAATCCAGAGTGTCTGATATATAATCATTTTATTTTACTACAATTGTACGAAATATTTATTAAAAACATAAACTTTACATACTTAAAGCAGTAAATCAGTAAATCAATAGAGTGTGTTACTCCTAACACCAAAGGGATTAGTATGCTTTTGTTTTACTGTTTTACTGCTTTAACTCATGTTTTACTGCTTTAACTCATATGTTTTACTGCTTTAACTCACATATTTATTAACATTATATACCTTAAAGCAGTAAATCAGTAAATCAATAGAGGTGTTAGTTCCCTAACACCTAAGGGATTAGTATGCTTTTGTTTCTTTTACTGCTTTACTGCTTTTTAACTTTCTGCTTTACTGC
>JABUQX010146306.1:10000-33985 GCA_015478945.1 Trachelipus rathkii | reverse complement strand
TATATATGTTATTGGGGTGGTCCAAAGAAATAAAATTCAGAAATTTTAGACTCTCATCCTCAGAATGTGTGAGGGTGTAAGGTAGAAATACCTTCCTGGAAATTTTAAGTAAAAGAATAATGTTTAATTGTACCGACTGCACATTGAAGCAAAAGACTCAAAAAGGGACGAACAAGAAGGTAAAAGAATAGTAAGAAAAATTCATCTAAAAAATAAAATATCGGTTTTACGCTAAAAAGTAGCTGCGATGACAGCAGTGAATCCCCTTGTAACGACGAACCCCAACCTGGACCATCCGGAACCAAAGCAGGTAAAAGATTAAATAGGTATAACAAAGTAGGTATAACATTAAATAAACGTGAACAAATTATGACACCTGCCTTGGCAATGGCTTTAGATAGAACGAAAATGAGTGATCGAAATGCAATGTTAGTGTTACCTGCTACCGCTTCAGCGTGTGGAAAAAATATTGATGACGTAGTGATATGTGGAAGCACCTTGCAAAGACTATGATCTGCAGTTCGTAAGGCAATTGTATACGATATTAAAATATCATTTTTGAATGTTTCACGATTTACTATTCACTGGGATGGTTAATTATTGCAGAATTTAACATATGAAGAAAATGTTGAACGATTAGCTATCTTAGTCTGTGGAGAGGGCAAATCAAAGCTTTTGCGGTGGACCAAAACCTTTGAAAGGAACTGGTGAGGAAGTTGCAAATGTAGTTGAATTTGCGAAAAACTGGAACTTGGAAGATAGTATAAGTGGGATATGTTTTGACACTACTGCAAGTAATACTCGACAAAAAAAGGGTGCCTGTGAAATTATCAAACAACAGTTGAAAAGAGGTCTCTTAGCCTTTCCATACCAACATCACATTAATGAAATTATTGCAACTGCTGCTTTCAACAAATGCTATAACGTCTCTACTGGACCAGATATTCTGCTGTTCAAGCGTTTCAAGATATTCTGGAAAAATATTAATACATTAAAGTATGAAATAGTTCATATAGAAACATCATGGAAAGAAAACATCTTGAATTTTCACATCAATCAATTAAAAAATATCACTCACGGGAGAATTATCGTGAATTATTAGAATTGATAATTCTTTATTTAGAAGGCGTCCTGGAGAGAGATATTTCTTTTTGTAAACTTGGTGCTCTGCATCGAGCACAATGGATGGCGCAAGTCATCTATTCATTAAAAATTGTATTGTTGAAGTCACAGGTCAAGAAGAAAACTCAAGAAGAAGTTGTAATGAAAAGATTTGCATGCTTTGCTATACGGTATTATGTTCCCAACTGGTTTTTATCTCCATTAGAAAGTTCGGATCCAAGAAATGACTTAAAGTACCTCCAAGATCTTGAATGTTGTGAAGATAATGATCTTTAATTAATAGCTAGTAAAGCACTTAAACGTCACTTGTGGTACCTAGGTGAAGACTTAGCAGCACTTGCGTTTATGGATGATGAAGTAAAAGTTCATATGAAATACAAGATGGTTGAAGCTCTTCAGACGTCGAGAAGAAAAAGTCTAGAAAGTCCGGAGAAATGATGTGTATTGAATTACTAAGATGGATGGCACCCGCGATAAAACTGGCCGACTTCGCTACAGAATCTACCCGTTTGTTTTTCTCCAAAATGCAATTAGACTCGTCATTTCTCAACATAGATCCATCAGAATAACACGACAGAAACAATTACAAGAAAGGAATGAAAATAGCACTGATACTAAATGTTATCAGCGACAATGCTGAAAAGAATCTTGAAATAGGCATGTCAAAGTCCAAGTGTTATATTTATATATATATATATATATATATATATATATATATATATATATATATATATATATATATATATATATATATATAGTATAAAGTATATATATATATATATATATATATATATATATTTATATATATATATATATATATATATATATATATATATAAAGAGTAAAAAAAAAAATTTATATATATATATATAAAAGTATGTGTATACATATATATATATATATATATATATATATATATATATATATATATATATATACATACATATATATATATATTGTTAGAAAGTGTATAGATATATATATAATGTATATATATATATATATATCTTTATATAGTATATATATATATATATATATATATATATATATATATATATATATATATATATATATATATATATATATATATATATATATATATATTTCCATTGATGCAAAATAGAAAGAAAAGACCTGGGATAGAACAGAATTATGAGGAACACCACTATGTATTGATTTAAAGAATATATGGCGCCTATCTACAATACCAGCCATAGAACAACTGAAACGGAATAAATTAAAGCTTTATGACAGAGTTTATGGAAAGCCTTCAATTTGTCTAGTCACAGAAAAAATTTCACCGAAATGGTAAAGAGCTGAAGACCAAGAGTCGCAGAGAAAGAAAGAAGATCACAAGTCGAGCTGTACTTACAGAAACCATATTGGAAATCAAAGATGGGATTAGAAGATTTAAGATGTTTCTAAATCTTCTTGTTAAGAATATATTCGAAAACTTTAGGAAGAGGTCAAAAAGATAGGACGACAGTTGAATTGTTGTTTGGGGTCCCGCTTCTTCAGCACATGCTGGATAAATGCACTCTTCCAACAGGGGAAAATATTGAAATTGACAGGCAGTGAGGAAACAGTTTCCCAAGAAAGGGTGCAAGCTCAGGAGCACAAGTTTTGGAGACCACTCTCCTCTTTCTTAGTGTTATGCTCAGAGAGTGCAGAAATTACATTTTAACGAGTTGCAAAGAGGAAGAGAGGAGGAATAGCTCTGAAACCGTCTAGAGCGGAATTAGAGGGAAAATTTTGAGCAAACAGTGTAGCTTCAACAGAAGTTATGAGAACAGTATTACCGATATAGATACAAGAGGAAGGAAAGAGGAAGAAGTAAAGTTTGAGTTGATATTTTAAAATGACGAAATGTTAAAAAGAGTGTAATGTAGTGGAACCAGAAAAATTATTGCATTTTCTGGTATAAAAAGTCTTTAGGGTCTCGAAGAGATGATGTTTGGTTATTCCAGGATGAAATGGCTACAAACACGAGTTTCTAAATTTGAAGACAACGATAATTTCTGATAAACAAAGATTTATCAGTTTTAGTTCAACGGATAGAGAATGGAGTGTATGCCATATGCTTCCATATATATATATATATATATATATATATATATATATTATATATATATATATATATATATATATTTGATATATATATATATATATATATATATATATATATATATATATTAAGTTATTATTATTATGTATATATATATATGTATATATATATATATATATTATTATTATATATATTATATATATATATATATATATTATATATATATATTATTATATGTTATAGTATATATATATATATATATATATATATATATATATATATATATATATATATATATATATATATATAATATCAAATATGTTTTTGAGAAAAGCAAAAAAAATGTGCTTAAAATTAAATTGCTGTTTTTGAGTGCTTAATATATAAAACATTAATAAAAAGGATGTAAATACTATATAATAACAAAAGAGATTTAAAACATTTATTTTAAAGGTTAAAAGAAAATAAATAAATAAAAACAGACATTGTTTTTATTGTAATTTTATGAAAAAAACAATCTTTGTGTTTAATTTAAAAATCGCAGTTTTTTTGGGTCTGTCACAGATAAGATATAGTACATATTACATATTATATATTATTATTATTATTATTACATATTACATATATATTATTATTATATATTATTATTGTTGTTAATAGTATATATATTATTATTATTAGAGCATACACATATATATATATTATATATATTATATATTACTATATATACATATATATATATATATATATTAATATATTACATATATTATATATATATATATTATTATTATTACAGATATATACATATTACATACATGCTACACATATATATTATTAAAGAAGAAGAAGAAGAACATATTATTAGCATATTATTATATATATATATATATATATTAAAGATATAGAGTATATATATACATATATATATATATATATATATACATATGTGTGTGTGTGTGTGAATCGTTTTGGTAAGTTTCGTTGAATGGTGTATTCTGTGAGTATGTCGTTGATCTGCTTTCCTCGAAATGTCGCTGGCGACTTTCTATCATGTTTCGTTGATTTGTTTTCTCCGTGAATTGCTTATGTAAGTGAATTGTAGTCAGAAGTTCCTTTGAATTGTTTATTCGGTGAGTTGCTTATGTAATTGATCTGCTTTCGGTGAATTGTAGTTGGTGGATTGTAGTCATAAGTTTTGTTGAATTGTGTATTCAGTGAGTTGCTTGTGTTGGTAATTTGTTCGCGGTGAATTGTATATTCGGCGAAATGATTATGTCGGCGAATTGTCGTCGTAAATTTCTTTGAATTACATTTTGGGTGAGCTGCTTATGTCGGTGATATGCTTTCAGTGAATTATCGTAGGCGAATTTCATCATATGCTTCGCTCAATTGTAAATTCGGTGAATTGCTTATGTCGTGAATTAGTCTTAAGTTCGTTGAATTATGTTTTCGGTGGTTTACTTATTTTTGTGATTTATTCTCGATAAATTGTCGTCTATGAATTTTTGTCACAAAATTTCTCTGAATTATGTAATCGGTAAATAATTTATGTTGGTAAATTGTTGTTGTAAACTTCGCTTAATTGTGTATTCGATGAATTGCTTATATTGGTGATTTGTTCTCGTTGAATTATCGTAGGTGAATGGTTGCATAAGTTTCGCTGAATTGTGTATTCGGTGAAATGCTTATGTCGGTGAATTGTTGTTTTAAACTTCGTTTAAATATGTATTCAGTGAATATCTTATTTCGGTGATTTGTTCTCGGTGAAATGTCGTCGGCGAATTGTTGTCGGTATTCAGGCCGGTTCCCGGAGCTTACGTCTATCTCTCTCGTATTCCTAATTAAAGAAGAGAAAACTTGATTGCTTTAATGAATAAACATCATATATTTTTTTATTGTCGTCTATAATCCTACACAAAACTGCGAGTTCTTATTTAAGAAGGGACAGCTTCCTTAGTATCCGATATATTTCAATCTTTTAAAAGAAAACATTTTTTTTTTATGAATAACCATCATGTATTTGAGAATCTTGAATTTAAAAAAAACTGTTCATTTATTTGGGTTAGAAGGGGGAAGACGGAGAATTTTTTATTTCAAAAACAGAAATTCTCAAAAAATCTTTAATTTTAAAAATATTTCAACCCTTTTGGTACCAAAATACTTCTATAATGTTTAACAATAAGATCGTTTAGAAACCTTTTTTCTAAATTTATTTAAAAAAAATATATATTAATTTTTTTTTAAAGAAAACAATCACGCATGGCTGACACCACCTTGCATTATATCAAAACATTAAAAACAAAGATCATTCTATTGCTGTATATATGGGTAAGTTTTGTTCCAAATTTGAAGAAAATAAAACTTTTCCTTTTTTTTATTATTGTATTTTTTGGTGAGCTCATGTTTCAAAAAAAAAAATGTGAAAATTTTTTTTTTTTTTTTTTTTTTAAATTAAAAGTTCACACCTCATGTGTATAGCCCTATTAAGGAGGGAGACTTCTTCAGGTAATTTCTACCTAGGATCCTCGGAACTAGGAATAAACCCGTAGACCTTTGCCATGCGACTCCGTCGCTCTACCGTTTGAGCCACGGTAGCGGCATAATAATACACGAAAAACATTTGGAAATCTACAGCATCACTAATATATATATATATATATATATATATATATAAACCCTCATGCTCCATATTGTTCTTTTATATACGTATCTAAACGCACAATTGGTTGTTATATATATTATTTTATTATAGATTATATTATTATATATATATTACATATATATTATTATTATTAGTATATATATATATTATTATTATTATTTTTATGTATATATATTATATATGTTATATATATATATATATATATATATATATATATATATATATATATATATATATATAATATATATATTATATATATATTATATATATATATATATATATATATATATATATATATTTCAAAGTCCAAACCGGGAAACGAGGACACCAGGAGGTGTCCCTGGCTGTGCTGGGAGATATGGCTAGGAAGGATAGTCTAGCAAGCCGCTTCCTAAATAAACTGCTGCAGAACTCAAGCGCGAGCCTTCGGAAGCCGGACCGAACTTTAGACGACTACTTCTGCGAGATTTACGGACTAGGAATCAGGAAAACACTTTCAAGAATTATAGGTGTGTCACGATAAATGTGGGAACCTATGGAGAAAAAGAGGAGGAGATAATAGATATCATGAAAGAGAGGAAGATAGAAATGTTGGGGATGGCGGAGATGAGAGTGAGGGGATGTGAAGAGGGTAAAGAGAGATTGGAGAAGGATTTGTTCTGATGTATAGTGGAGTAAGAGAAGGAATAAGAAAGCATAGTGTCGGAATTATAGTGGGACCAAGACTGTCACCATGTATACAAAGAGTAAAAATTATAAATGAGAGGTTGATGATGTGCGTGTTGAAGATAGGCCGTATAAAGTATAGAATATTACAGGTATATGCACCACAACAGGGGCACTCAGAGGATGAAAAACTAGATTTATGGATGGAAGAAGAGAGGGGGATGGAGGAGGGAGGGGAGAGGTGCGTGTTGATGGAGATTCAACGCTAGAGTAGGAAAGCAGGAAGAGAGATGAGAGAGTATTAGGACCATTTGGAGAGTGAGATGCAAAGAAACATGAGGGAGAAGCGTTGGATCACTTGTGTGAGAGAAACGATCTAAAAATAATGAACACGTTTTCAAACATAGAGAGTCGCATATCTTTACGAGGTATAGATGGAATCAGGTAACGGAACAATTCGATCAAAAATCGGTGATAGACTACATGATAGTCTCCGATAAAAGGATGATAAAGAATGTAAAGGTAATTCCGGCAGTGTCTGGATGCTGATCATAGACTGTTGGTGGCGGATATGAAGATAAGAGGGGGAGGGAAGAGTAAGTGAGCAGAAGAGGGCAGTCAGAGTTGAGAAGTTGGAAGAACAAGAATGAGACGAAATTATGAACGGGAAATGCAGAAACCTAAGAAATGGAGAAGAAATGAAGACTTGCAGATGTCATTAGGAATTGGCAGAGAAAACTCTTAAAAAGATGGGTAGGAGGTACTAGGAAGAGACATGTACATCATGGTGGAACGAAGAAGTGAAAAAGTAATTAAGAAAAAAACAGAGAAAATGAGGAAGTGGCTGAAAAGAAGAACAGCGGCAGCAAGGGAGGAATATGCACAGGCAAGGAATGAGCAGAGAATAAAGAGGAGAGCAAAAAGGACAGAGAGAATGGCAAGAGAAATAACGAGAGATGTGGGCGAAGGGAAGAAAAGCTATTTAAGATGGCGAAGGCGTATAGAAAACCAAAAAGTGTAACTAGAATTATAAAAGATAGAAACGGAGAGATTCTTATGAGACCGGAAGAAAGAAATGATAGATGGACCGATTACTATGAAGATCTGCTAAATGTAGAATACAGAGAACAAAAGGAAGAAGCTGCGGATCAGATGAGGGAGGAGGAAGAGGAGGATGAAGGCGGAGAGATAACGGTGGAGGAATATGAAGAGGCAATAAAAAGGATGTAAAGAAGGGTAAAGCTCCAGGAGAGGATGGAGTGGCTGTGACTTGGTGGTGAGGGAGGTGAGGAGCTGAAAGGGAGAATCACAACGGTTGCTGGTGTTGGAGAGAAGGAAAGGTGCCGGAAAGGTGGGGCAAAGCAATAATAATACCGATATATAAAGGTAAAGGAGATGCTGGAAGCTGTAATAATTATAGTGGTATCTCACTGATAGACCATCTGACGAAAATATACAAAAGAATATTGGAGAGGAGGTTGAGAGAGAAAGTAGAGGCGAGACTCGGAGAAGAACAGTATGGGTATAGAAGGGGAAGAGTAACGACGGACCTCTTATTCACACTGAGAATGGTTTCGGAGAAGATGCTGGAATATGGCAAGAGATTCTTTGTAGCCTTCATCGATCTGCAAAAGGCATTCGATTCGGTGCCAAGGAAAAAGCTCTGGAGAGAAATTATGGAGTGAAGGGTAGATTAAAGAAGGCGATAGAAAGTATGTATGACAAATGCAGCTGTAATGTTAGAACTGAGTGCGAGAACGATAGATGGTTTGAGGTGAAAACAGGAGTGAAACAGGGAAGTGTTTTATCACCACTGCTGTTTATATTATATTTAGACGTAGTGATAAGGAAAGTGAAAGAGAGACTGGGAGAATTTGAAGGGGACATAATGGCATATGCGGACGATCTGGCATGTTTTAGTGAGAGAGGAGGCGATTCGAGAGGTGGTGGAGTTGTTTGTGGAGGAGTTGGAGGAAGCAGGGATGAAGATGAACATAAAGAAGACAGAGATATTAACAAAGTAACCGGAGAAATGAGGAGGGGATGAGAATGATGGTGGGAGAGAGGAGGAGGTGAAGGTGGTAAATACCTGCAATTATCTCGGAGGATGTTTTAACAGAAGGGGAGGAAGTGGGGAAGAGATTATGCGAATAATGGAAAAGTATGGATTAGTTATGAGAGCGGTATATCCCATGATGAAAGACAGAAACATCGGAACAGAGGTTAAAAAAGTGATTTTTAACAGCATACTGACTCCGACACTGCTGAACGGAGCGGAAACATGGACAACAACGAGAAGAGAGGAGAGTTGAATACAGCGGGGGAGATGAAGATATTAAGAACTATGAATGGAAAAGAATAGGAGAGACAGAATAAGGAATGAAGTTATCAGAAAAGATATAGGGGTGAAGAAGATGACACTGAAGATGGATGTGGGGAGATTGAGATGGTGGGGGTATCTGGAGAGGATGTAGCAGGAGAGAATGCCGAAAAGAAGATAGGAATGGATACCAGAGGGCAAAATACAAGGAAGACCGAAGAAGAGATGGGCGGAATCGGTGGAGGACCCTGAAAGATGTCAGCTACTCAAATATGAGAGCGCTGAAGAGAAGAGGAACAGTGCAGGAGAGGGACGTCTGAGGAAAGATGATGCTTGTGCAGCTGACAGGATGAAGAATCCCTTCAAAAGAGAGGAAAAAGAAAAAGAAAGAAAAGATATACATATTATTATTATTGAGAGTTAAGGAATCAAGATATGTTACATACATATATTATTATATATATATATTAATATTATTATTATTATTATATATTATATACATATGGGTTATTATTATTATTGTTAATCTTTTTCTCTATTGTTATTGGTTATTGGTTATTATTATTATTATTATTATTATATTATTATTATATATTATTATTATTATTATTATTATTATTATTATTATTATTTATTATATTATGAGCATATATTATTATTATATATTATTATTATATATATATATATATATATTGCTATATTTAATATATATATATATACATTATATTACATATTATTATTATTAATATTATTATTATTATTAGTTATTATACATATATTATACATATATATGTTGAGCATATAGTTATATATATATATATATATATATATATATATATATAAAAATATATGTATATATATATATATATATATATATATATATATATATATATATATATATATATATATATATATATATATATATATATATATATATATATATATATATATATATATAAAAGTATTAGTTAGAGAGAGAGGTTTTTTTATTATTATTATTATTAATAATATTATATATAATAATAATGTTCTCGTTGTGCACCCTGTGCTAGGGCAGGATAGGCCTAGCAAGTCACTGCCCGAAATGAAATTGCTTTCAATACTCAAAGACCAACCTCGGAAGTTGACTGACCTTTAGGTAACAGACCTCGGAAACGATTTAGGACCAGGAACTTCAAGAATGCTTTTAAAATTAGATGCGCGATGCTTAATATAGCTATGTATGGTGGAAAGGTGAAAGAAGTCCTAGAGAGGATGAGGGAGAGGAGGATCGATGTGATTGTAATGGCAGAGATGCGAATGAGAGGAGAAGAGAGAGAAAGAGACAATGGAGGATATGTTTTGATATATATATATATATATATATATATATATATATATATATATATAGTATATATATATATATATATATATATATATATATATATATATATATATATATATATATATATATATATATATATAATATAGAAGATATAAAAAGTATATATATATATATATATATATATATATATTAGAGATCGAGGGAGCGGAAAATAAAACATTAAAAACCCCCCCAATCCCCAGTCTAACGCAAAGTTCCCAGGTGAGCGCAGACGCGGGCTTTAAAGAGAGGAAGATTAAATATAGTTGGAAAAACAGAAGAAGGCAAGGAGTTCCACAGAAAAGAAGTAGCTGGAAAGAAAGAGGCACCACAACGAACAAGTCTGGGGTTCGCAATACTCACGCAGAATTCGTGCGAGAGCAAGGCATTCCTTGTGATACGAGGGCGACGGTGGGAGGAATGCGAGGTCAACTACCCTGAGCATCTGCCGCCGTAGTACCTATAGAAAAGGGATAGAGCGCCAACGTTACGTCGTAGAGATAGAGGGTCAAGAGAGAGAGTTTGAAAGTAAGGGAAAGTTTATTAGTCTCCTAGCTTTAGACTCAACCCTATCTATATGTGAGAACCGGATCCGCCTCAAATGTGAGAACAGTACCCATACAAGGGCGAATAAAGCTCTTATATAACTGGAGTAGCTTTGAGGAAAAAAATTCCAACCTGAACAGAACTCCCAGCTTTGAGGCCACCTTAGCAACCATAGAAATATGAAGTTTCCTAGATAATTTTTTGTTTATGTTAAGACCAAGAATGTTTATGTTGTTCACAGGAGAGACGTTATATATATATTATATATATATATATATATATATATATATATATATATATATATATATATATATATATATATATATATATATATATATATATATATATATATATATATATATATATATATATATATATATATATAAACTATATTAAGTTCCACTAGCTTTCACCGCCATAGCAACGGCCTCTTCAGGTGGGATTTGAATGAATAAGGAAGCTCCTGCGTTAAAGAAGAATCTGAAGTATGATACATTTTTCAGTTGGATGGTTGTTCGTGATTTAGCTTTTTATCGATTTTCTTGAAAAACCTTGTATTTTTCATCATTAAATTCTGTATTGAGTCTATATTTATTTCACCTGCCATTTTATTAAAGTTGTTACTATTTATAATGCAGTATGATTTAATTATTTTTCTTTTGTTATTTTCTGAGACTTTAATGATGGGTTCCATGCTGTCGATATTGATCCTATGATTATGCGTCGATCTATGATGAGTAAGCGCTGAGTTCTGATTATCGGATATGAGATCGTGTCTATGCAGGTAATTTCTTCTTTTAAAGTCAACTGTCTCACTCACATAAATACTTTTACAGTTATGGCAAGGAATGCTATATATACAGTGAAAATTAAGGTTATTTATGAATTTGTTGGGTTTTAAAACCTTTTTAAGGGGTAGGGCATTCGATTGGGTGGTAACGATATTTCTTGGTATTACTTTCCTGATGTAATTGAGCAGAGGATATGGAACAGCCAGATAGGTGGTATTTTCTTTAGGTAACTGGTTATGCGAGTGATAGAAATTTGCTCTTGCTTTCCTTAAAGCTCTATTATTTTTGGAGAGAGGATATTGTAAATTCTTAAAGGTGTTAAACAAAAAATTGATCTCAACCTGTAATGTTGAGGGGAAACAAATACGTAGTGCACGCAAAAATAAAGAAGTGATGGTCCCTACCTTAGTATTGAAACCATGAAAGGAACACCAATGTGTGTAGTTAACATGTGCAGTTGGCTTCCTATATATTGAAAATGTTGTTACCAATGTCATCCCACTTCACCAAGGTATCTAAGAAGGGTAATGAATTATTGATAAGGACTTCTTCTGTAAATTGGTATTATAAGAATTGATATATGACAAAATATCCTTAGGGTTTTTATTAACAGGGATAGCGCAAAACACGTCACCGACGTACCTAAACCAATGTAAACCTGCAAAGTTAGGATTGGGGAAAAAATGATACTTTTCAACTAACTCCATAAAAAGATTGCTTATAATAGGAGAAAGTGGCGAACCCATACTAAGACCTTGTCTCTGCTTAAAATAATTAGAATTATAATGAAAAAAGTTTTCTAGTGTAAAATTAATAAGTTGTTTTATAAAATCAAACGGATATGTCAAAGTATGCTGCGAAACCTGTAAATGATGTTCTAGTAGAGAAAGTGCTAAAGGAACCGGTACAGATGTAAAAAGCGATATTGCATCGAAACTTACAAAATGAAATTTCTGTGAGTCGATATTTTTGATTTTATCAATGAAGTTTGTGGTGTTAGTAATATGAGATGGTGAAATGTTACCCACAAGAGAGCTCAACTGTTCCCTTACGTCCTATTATTTCTAAAACGAACAACATTACCTACAAACTAGCAAAATGGTTAGCTAAACAGTTGAGCTAGTTACTTAATTTATATTTTATAGGTTTCTATTGAGAAATGATTGTTTATTTACTGTAGAAATTTTATATATCTTTATTAAGAGAGTTGTACTTCTAATTATTAACAACAATTTTTATATTATTGTAGACTTGTTATGAATATTTTATTTGTTCAAAGAATTTTTAAAATCATTGTTACCACTGAGATTTATTACTAACGAACTATTGAAAAAACTTAAAAATAAAAAATTCACAGATTTTTTTAAAATTAATGAAAATTCTTAGTGATAAACATTTATTTATTTTTTATTTTTTTATTTTTTTGGTCAAGATGAAAGAAATTATTTGTTTTTTAATTTACTTTTGTATGTAAATAATTTCTATATTTTGATAAAGATTTATATAAGTGGATTTTTTTTTCAGAATCGATTGTCTGTTTTCCAAAAGTGGTTTGCTTAATTGAATTTGTTGATCATAATCTTCCACATCGAAAATCTTACAAAATTATCCTTAATAGGGACGGAAGGTTCTCTACAAGTGGAATAAGAACAATGACTCACAAACCAATAGCAAATTATGTCAAATCTAAAATATCAGTTTGGAGATCATGCCAGGATTTAAGTATTGCTATTATATTAAATTTATTTTTGACTTTGTTCGCTCAAACAAATGTTTTAGTCTATGGAGCAAATCTTGATAGAGGAATTACTGCAGGAGGTCAAACGACTAGGCATATCACATGCCCACCAGAAGACCAAATTTCTCCATGTACATGTCGGGTTTTCTCAAAAGGTATTTTTATGACGACTTTTTTAGTTTATTATATAGTAAAATACACTGAATTATTCACATGATATAATCACTAAAACTTTTAAATATTACCACTTTTACCACATCTTTATTTTTAATAATGTTATTCAGTTCTTATTTCCTAGTTTTAAAAGCCTTTCAGTAAAATTAAGCGCCAATGTATCACATTAATGGTAAAAGGTTGAATGAAGTGCATTGTTATTAAAGCAATAATTGCTTTTCATTATCGCTCTACGTATTCGATCTTCGTATTTGAATATGAGAGCCATGAATACTATCAACCCCCCCCCCAACCCCACCAGCACCTCTTACTTTTATATCCCCCAACCCCATTGTGGGTGAGAGAACCCCCAAAGTCAATTTAAAACAAATTTATACTGGTAGATGTTAATACGCTTTTCTATTTTATAATTTTGAATAGATTTATTGGGTAAAAGTTAATTAGTTTCAAAGGTAATAATGCCCATCTATACCCATTAAGTTACAGGTAATAACCAATACCCAATTTCATTAACAATAAACAAATGACCTATTAAAAAAAAAAACAAAGAAAAACACTAAATAAAAAAATAACAAAAACAATTTTAAATTGAAACATGTAAATAAGCTTTCCAATATCTTACGTAATAAACACTACTATCTCTAACTTATGTATGTAATTATTGAAGCATGTAAGTTAAATACGTACAGTGTATGATTTGCATGCAAGCGTTTTGTGTAAGTTTTCACAATATTGTAAGTCACGCCTTTCTTAATCCGATTAAAAATATTGTACAGAGTCATTATAATAAAGAAGGGGAATCTGAGATGATAATGATGATAATAATAATAATAAAATAGCAACAACAATAATAATTAATAATAATAATAATAATAATAATAATAATAATAATAATAATAATAATAATAATAATAATAATAATAATAATAATAATAATAAAAATAATATATATATATATATATATATATATATATATATATATATATATATCATATATATATATATATATATATATATATATATATATATATATATATATATATATATATATATATATATATATATATATATATATTTATTACGGAATATATGAGAGAATTATTAAGCAGAGTCTTTTAAATATATAAATATTTATTTACTTTTTAGAATATTTTTTTTTTAAAATTTTAAATTCACTTTCATTCAATTTAGGACTTTCCCACGCTGTTTAGAAGCATGCAATTGATACATTAGTAAATCAATAAATAAATAGATAAATAAATAAATAAATAAAAAATAATGAAATAAAGAAATAAAATGCAGTTAAATAAATTTATTAAATGATAATTATAATAATAATAATAACAATAATGATAATTTTTATCATTAGAAGTATTAAATATACTTTTTATATTTTTATAATTTTGGGGGATTATTTGAAAAATCAATTGAGCAATTAAAATAATACTTTCTTCGTTATTTTATTTTTTTTATTGTTATTTTTTTTATTTTTTTATTTTTTGCATAAATATAAAATTATTTGTTACTAATTTTGGGTTTTAACACAGAAAGTAGTAATGCAAGTTTCATTAGATTTTTAAGACGTGTTTTACCAACTTTTAAATATATATATATATATATATATATATATATATATATATATATATATATATATATATATATATATATATATATATATATATATATATATATATATATATATATATATGTTTTTAGGTTATATTATTTATGTATATATATATATATATATATATATATATATATATATATATATATATATTTATATATATTTATATATATGTTTATATATGTTTATATATATATATATATATATATATATATATATATATATATATATATATATATCCTCAGGTGGGCAAAGGTTACAGGCCTACCAAATTCCGCAGGAGTTGTAAGGACCAGAATCCAAAGCTAAATCAAAGGCCGATATGCAACATCGTTTAAAAGTGTGGATGTCAAAGGGAGTCGGGGAAAATAGATGAAGGAAATGCATTCCAGACTTTACCAGTGAAATAATGCATGAAAGATTGATCATAGAGGTTAAGTCTGAAGTCAAAGAGTTGTGTAAAGAAAGGTTGAGACAGTGTGGAATGATTTGTCACACGAGTTCTCCTCAAAACTCAAAGGATGATGTACTCGATTAGATAGTTTAGAAGAACAGGGTTCATGGCCTATGAATAGCCAAGTACAAGCAGTGTCTGAGAGAGAGAGAGAGAGAGAGAGAGAGAGAGAGAGAGAGAGAGAGAGAGAGAGAGAGAGAGAGAGAGAGAGAGAGAGAGAGAGAGAGAGAGAGAGAGATGGAAAAGTTCGACTGCTGGAAAGAGATTAGAAAAAGCTAGTGAGTGAAGGTGAGTTAACATACCACTAACTCCTATCAAGGGGTGCAGTGTGTATGAAACCATCCCAGATACTTAAAGCATACTCCATACAAAGGCGAACAGCGCCCCTACGCAGAGCAAGCAACTAGTTTGGTGAGAAGTTTCGAAGGTTCCTCAAAACAACCCAACCTTTTTGAGGCTTGTTTAGAAAGAGAAATAATGTTATCCTTATAATCAAGGTCAAGAGAAAATGTTAAGAAGAGAGGAAGGTTTGAGTTGTTTGTTTTAGAAGAAGATATTATATAGTTGTGTGGAAGATTATGTCGAGAAGAAAGAAGAAGAAGAAGAAGAAGAAGAAGAAGAAGAAGAAGAAGAAGAAGAAGAAGAAGAAGAAGAAGAAGAAGAAGAAGAAGAAGAAGAAGAAGAAGAAGAAGAAGAAGAAGAAGAAGAAGCATGAAGAAGAAGAAGAAGAAGAAGAAGAAGAAGAAGAAGAAGAAGAAGAAGAAGAAGAAGAAGAAGAAGAAGAAGAAGAAGAAGAAGAAGAAGAAGAAGAAGAAGAAGAAACTAAGATTTTGAGGAATTGAAGATTACCATGTTTTTCTTTGCCCCAATTAAAGATACGAGAAAGATGAGGTCAGCTGCTCCAAGGTCACCATCTTGGTATGTGTTAATTTCTGTTGAGTGTGACGACGGATGCCCAAACGGAAGGAGTAATGAATGGTATAGTCATCGGCATAAGAATGATAGATCGAAGTTCGTTAATGGAAGAAAAAGAGTTGGAGATATTATAGAACCTTGAGGAACACCACCATTATTATCTTTAAAGAATGAGCAGTAGCCATCTACAACAGCTGTTATAGGACGACCGGAAAGGAAATCAAAGAGAAGGACACAGAGAGAAGAATAAATACAGTAAGATGAAAGTTTAGAAATCAAAACTTTGGGGCAGACTCTATCGAAGGCTTGCGGTAGGTCCAGCGCTACAACGAAAGATTCACCGAAAGGCCTAATAGCAGTGAACAAAGAATCAGAGAGAAGAGAAAGAAGATCAACAGTAGAGCGTCTCTCTCTCTCTCTCTCTCTCTCTCTCTCTCTCTCTCTCTCTCTCTCTCTCTCTCTCTCTCTCTCTCTCTCTCTCTCTCTCTACTGGCTATCAGGGATTAGATTAGAAGATTTAGGATGTTTTCAAATCTTCCTGTTGAAGATAGATTCAAAATACTTAGAAAGAACGACGGAGGTTTAAGCTATAGGACGATAGTTATTGTTGTGAGGGGACACTGGGGCATTTTCAGCCCAGGTTGAATAAACGAATGAATTGAAAAGACGAAGACGACGAAACACCTTACCAGGGAAGGAAGCGAGTTCAGAAACATAATTTTTTTTTTTAGAACCAAGTTAGGAGAATAATCAAGACCATTAGCCTTCTTAGTATTAAAGATCAGAGTGAGAGCAGGAAAATATCTTTAGAAGAAATTTCTTCCCGGAATCTCGAAAAATGTAATAGAAAGTGTAATTATTATTATTATTATTATTATTATTATTATTATTATTATTATTATTATTATTATTATTATTATTATTATTATTATTATTATTATTATTATTATTATTATTATTATATATATATATATATATATATATATATAATATATATATATATATATATATATATATATATATATATATATACATATATATATATATATATATATATATATATATATATATATATATTATATATATATATATATATATATATATATATATATATATATATATCCCTTTCGTGCCCAAAATTAGAATATTTTTTAAATTTTTAAATTTCATTGCTTAATAGTTCTTTTGAAGGGAAATAAGGTAGAAACATGCTTTTTTGAAAAAATTTTTTAGGAATATATAAAAGTTACAAACGTATTTTTCAGTACATTTGGCGAATGGTAAAATTGTAAACTATGCTTTTCAGTACAATAGGAATATTTATGGTATAAAATTGTAAAGTGTGTATTGTGGATATATAAATTAATTGTGTAATATTGATTTATAGCTGAGAGTTAATCTCCCTTTATATATATATATATATATATATATTACATATATATATATATATATATATATATATTATATAGATATATTAGACATATATATATGAGAGAGTATATAAATATATATATATATATATATATACATATATATATTATTATATTATATATATATATATATATATATAAATATATATATATTATTATATATTATATTATATATTATTATACATATATATATATATATATATATATATATATATATATATCAGCATCACGAGGCGTGGCATTTTTCAGCAGTCATCGCTTCAGTTCCCGTTTCTATTAAGAAAATAACTATATATATATATATATATATATATATATATATATATATATATATATATATATATATATATATATATATATATATATATATATATATATATATATATATAGTTAAAGATCTATTTTATGCCAAATAAATATATATATATTATATTTATATAAATATATATTATTATTATTATTTTGTTATACTTATATATATATATATATATATATATATATATATATATATATATATATATATATATATTTTTTTACAGATTACCACCACTCACGGGCTGAGCCCTTTTCAAGGAGGGGGCAGGAAATAAAATACAGGAAAGCCCACCCAAGCCCAAACCTAACGCAAATCTCTCAGGTGTGCGCAGACGTGGGTTTTAAAGAGAGGAAGATTAAATACAGTAGGAAAAACAGAAGATGGCAAGGAGTTCCACAGAGCAGAAGTGGCTGGAAAGAAGGAGGCACCACAACGAACGAGTCTGGGATTTTCAATGCTCACGCAAAATTCATGCGAGAGCATGGCACCCCTTGTATTGCGAGGGCGACGCAATGGAGGTGGAATGCGAGTGGCCAACTCCCCTGAGCATCTACCGTTGTAGTACCTATAGAAAAGAGATAGTGCGCCAACGTCACGTTGCAGAGATAGAGGGTCCAGGAAGTTAGAAAGTAGGGACAGTTTATTAGTCTCTTAGCCTTAGATTCAACTCTTATCCAAAAGAAGGGTGGAGCCGGAGCCCCCTCAAGATGTGAGAACAGTACTCCAAACAAGGTCGGATAAGAAGGCCCTTATATAACTGGAGTGCTGTGCAGAAAAAATTCCCCCAACCTGAACAGAACTCCCAATTTCTTTGAGGCCACCTTAGGAACCGTTAAGATATATGAAGCTTCGGAGTTACTTGTCTCAGAGTGATAAATTATAAAGAATAAGCGAGAAGAGCAATAGGTGAGATTGCAGTTAGAACTGTCGAAAAATAGGAAAGTTAGGAGGTGTTTTTTGAGAGGAGATGTAGAAAAGAGTTTTCAAAGAGTTGAATTTCACAATATTCGGTGACCCCACTGGGAAATCCCATCCAGATCGGCAAGAATAGAATCGGAAAGCTGAAGTCAAGAGGCAACTCTAGATGCAAAAGAGTGAGCAGATTTGAAATGAGTAGAAGAATGGATAAGATTGGTCATCGGCATAAGAATGAACAGAGTTGGAAGTACAGCTGAGAAGATTCAAGAGGAAGGAAAGTAAGAATAAAGTTGGAGATAAAACAGAACCTTGAAGAACACCACAATTAATAGGAAAGGAGGGAAGAAGTCGCTCCATCAACGAGAGCTGATATGGTGGGTGACCAGAGAGAAAACTTGACAAGAGTAAGAAAAGAGAAGGAGGAAAAAGGAAGGGAGCTTGAGAGTAGCGACGCATGCCATACTCGATCAATTTGATATATCGAGTGCCACCATGCAAGACTCCCCATAGTCCCTAAGGGCAGAAGACCATAAATCAGTAAGATAGAAAAGTATATCACCAGTTGACCTCGAGCGTCGAAAGCCATACTGATGATCGGAAAGAAGAGAATGAGAGAAAATCCAGGAAATTAGAGTTAAGAAGAGTTTCAAAGATCTGTGATAGAATACAAGAGAGCTATAGGACGAGAGTGTTGAAAAGAATCAGAGCTTGTCTGTCTTACGATTGGTTGGACATATATATATATATATATATATATATATATATATATATATATAAATATATATATATATATATATATATATATATATATATATATATATATATATATATATATATATATATATATATATATATATATATATATGTATATGTGTGTACAATTATATGTACAACCTCCTGTGGCAAACCATTCCAAAATTTAACAACCCTATTGCTGAAAGAATGCTTTCTTATATCAAGATGCATGCTTTCTTCTTAATTTTCTTGTTATGCCCCCTGGTCTACTCTATGAAGAATTTATTGGTCTCTGTATTATCAATAGATGTAAATATTTTGTAGACTTGTATCATGTCCCCTCTGAGAAATCGCCTTTCTACAGAAAACATTCCTAACTCCTTCAGCCTCTCCTCATAGTTCTTACCCTCAAACCCAGAAATCATCCTTGTTGCTCTACGTTGCTCTCTCTCTCTCTCTCTCTCTCTCTCTCTCTCTCTCTCTCTCTCTCTCTCTCTCTCTCTCTCTCTCTCTTCTCTCTCTCTCTCTCTCTCTCTCTCTCTCTCTCTCTCTCTCTCTCTCTCTCTGTCTTTCTTTAAATAAGGGGCCCAAACTTGTGCACAATACTGTATTATTGGCATAACATAGCTATTATACAGTTTACTTATTTCTTCTTTGCTCTTGTAAACAACATTGCGATTTATTATGCCCAGCATCTTATTAGCTTTATTCTTTGCTTCCAAACACTGATTAGCTACTTTCAAATTACTGCTTATAATCACACCTAAATCTTTTTCTTGGTCCACAGACTCAAGCCACTCCCCATTCATATCGTAGTTAAATTTTCTTTGAGAAACCTAGGTGAAGAACCTTACACTTTTACTATTAAAAATTCATTTGCCACTTATCTGCCCACCCAAGAAGTTTATCAAGATCATTTTGAATATTTATACGTCCTTCACTATTCCTAACTGAGGTGGCCACATTGGTATCATCCTGAAAACTTAGAAACCTTGCATTTAAGTCCCTGGTCTAAATCATTTATGTATATGGCCCTCCTGCCCAAGCTCTGAACCCTGTGGGAAACCACTCTTCACTATTTTCCTTGATGACTTATTGTCATTTAGTTGTACACACTGTTTTCTATTCCACAACCACTCTTTAATCAACCATGTACCACTCCACCTATGCCACATTGCAATAACTTCTTCATCAGTCTTATGTGGGGAACTCATCAAAGCTTTCTTGATAATGTACATATATATATATAGTATATATATATATATATATATATATATATAATATATATATATATATATATATATATATATATATATATATATATATATATATACAGAGTTATAAATATATATTCACACCTGAAACATCTCTAAATAATATTATTAACTTTTTGGATATTAAAATCAAAATTAATGATGATGGAACTTTTTCCACAGGGATACATGTCAAGACAACTGATAATGGTCTGTACCTTAATTACAGCTCCTACTCCCCAGAAGTATATAAGAATTCAATTGTTAAAACACTCATATATAGGGCTTATAAATTGTGCTCGGATTGGGAGTCATTTGATGCTGAAGTTAAAAGAATTAAACAGAACCTGATCAACTGTAACCACCCTTTAAATTTAACGGAGAAAATAATAAACAAAACCATCAACAAACTCTATAAAAAACAGGACAATACGAACAATATCTCTGAAAGCATTAAATTTTATTTTAAAACTTCAAATGCAAAAGACTTTGATAAAGAGGAAAAATGCCTACGCGGCATTATTAACACCCACATTAAATCTACAAGTAACTCAAAAATCACAGTTAAACTATACCACAAAACAAGAAAACTTTCTTCCTGCTTCTCTACTAAGGATACCCTTTCAGTTAAACATGTCGTGTATCAATTCGCATGTCCCGAGTCTGACTGTACGTCGACGTATATTGGTTACACGACTAATAGATTAACAGATAGGGCATACCAGCACAGCTTTAAACCCAGTAAAATATACTAACATTTATTCACTGAGCATAACAAGACAACTGTACCTGATATTTCAAAATCATTTAAAATTTTACACTCCTCATGTGAAGCCCAAAAACTGAAAATAGCTGAGGCTTATTACATAAAACATCTAAAACCAAACATTAACATAAAGTTCAACGTATTGTCCCTTAAGTTAAATATAATATGAAATACCAAAATTTAAAATCTAATTTGTAATTTTAATTTTTTAAATCTAGTGTTAAAATAATTCATTCAATTGTTAGAATCGAAACTCTGAAGATGTCCGAGGTTTACGGACGAAACCGGTCAGGATCTAATAAATATAAATATGCCTATTACTTTCTTTGCAAATTATTCTCTAGATTAATATTAAGGAAATTAAATGAATATCAGAAGAAAATATTTAGGGAATTGGAAGCAAAAAGTAAACTAATAATAAGCTACACACAATAATAATAATAATAATGTACTCAACAATGTAACGTAATGCAATAATACTGTAGTATCATACAATTATAATTATAATTATAATTATAATTATAATTATAATTTATAATTATAATTATACTATAATTACAATTATAATTTATAATACAATAATAATAATAATAATAATAATAATAATATATAATAATAATAATTTATTAATAATAATAATAATAATAATATTATATAATAATAATAATAATAATATTAGGATACTTTTCAATAGTTTCCCATTAAATACTTATTTTATCAAAGAAAACTGTTAGATTTTGACATTTTTTTTTATTTGTTTAAGATTTTTTCATAATTCATACTTTATAAAGTGCATATTATATCTAAAATAAGGAACTTTAATTGACTTATTTTTGTACAAAAAAGTAAAATTTAATGTTGTATTTCACTTATACTAACAATAATTTATGAATTTTATAATTTCTTTATTAATTTATTATATTTACAAAGTCCGAAGTTTGAACGAAATTTTAAAGTTCCTATGCTTTAATACGAGAAAAAAATCGCTCAAATACGTCTTCAGCGACAAACTTAGAGATGAGTGTTGTATGTTATATCATTATACATTTCTTGCGCAATTTGATTGGCTGAAAGATGTGAACATTATATAATAATACTGATAATGTGCTCGCAATTGATCCGACAAATTTAGAGATTACCTATATTAATATTAATTCATTTTAATTGATCCGCTTTTTCAAGCGCATTTATATATATATATATATATATATATATATATATATATATATATATATATATATATAAGATATATATATATATATATATATATATATATATATATATATATATATATATATATATATATATATATATATATATAATGGAAATGAAAATAATAATGAAATTTGAAAAAAGGATTGATTTATTTTTTATCTCATCTGGTCAGTCATCTCCGCATCAATAGATGACTGGACGCTTTCGCCACACTGATATATATATATATATATATATATATATATATATAGAGAGATATATATATATATATATATATATATATATATATATATTATTATTATATATATATATATATATATATATATATACTTATTTTAATAAATAAACATCTGCGGATTATGCTCTTGCAAAAAAAACTTAGTGTTATCAGCAGAATAAAAGCTACGTGAATAAATAACTGTCGATATAGAACCGTGGTATCTACTGAAAACAATTCCTCTTTGAAGGGAATAAAGACCGTCTCGAGACATTTTATGCACCAAATTTTTGTTTGACCTTCAGTGCATAATTCTGCATCTATTCTTCTTATCAACAAACTGGAATATGTCCCACAGTATCCAAGACTTCTGAGATTGAGGGTCCCTTTGTAATTGAAGACTCCTAACCAATTATCATAGAAAATCTTTTAGTTTTTATTTTTAGGAATACCTTCAGTACTTTCATAACAACCTGGTGATATTCCTAACTCTGTATTGATGTCCAGTTGAATCTTTTCCTGTATAAAGATGAATATCATAAACAAATCCGCTTTCCTGCTCTGAAATAACTTTATATCCCCACTTATGTGGTTTTTTTGTTGTATTGTTTGAAGGAAATTCTGACTTGGTGAAATAATCTGCTCGTCCACTACTTGGTGTTCTTCTGGAGGGATAGATAGAAAGTTTTTCC
>JABUQX010146306.1:0-2500 GCA_015478945.1 Trachelipus rathkii | reverse complement strand
AATATGATGGTAGGTAATTATGGTGGTCCAAAGTCCTTTAGGAAAATTCCTTATGCTCAGCAATGCTTATGGAAGGACTGCGTGGCGTCTTTTAAATATATACAGCTCAAAATAGTTACCCTAAATAGGGACCTAATTTTAATAAATACTGTATATTTTAACTCCATAAACCAACTTTAAATGAAAATTTATATTTGGAAAAATTTCTAATACCGAGGTACAATTTTGTTGCCTAATTTCGCGATATATTATTTATTTATTTGTTTAAATAAATAAATTTTATGTACTATTTCTACAAAGAGTTTTTACTGTTGTAATACAAGCTTTGATAATGGGTTCAAATAGGTTGACACTATTATCACTCGAAACCAGTCGGCAATAAACTTCTTTGTAAATGGCAGTTTTGGTTATAATCAGAATGCAGAGTTCAAGCACACAAAGTTCACGCGCACAAATACATAAACACACACACACACATACACACACACAAATATATATATATTATTATTATATATATATTATATATTATATATATATATTATATTATATTATATATTATTATTATTATTATTATTATATTATTATTATATATATATATTATATTATTATATATTATTATTATTAGATATATATATTATTATATGTATATGTTATTAGTAGAGATATATATATATATATTATATATATATATATATATATATATATATATATATATATATATATATATATATATATATATATATATATATATATATATATATATATATATATATATATATTATGATATATAGATATATTATATATATATATATATATATATATATATATATATATATATATATATATATATATATATATATATATATATATATATATATTAGCATATACTATATTATTATTTATATACATATAAATATATATTATTATTATTATTATTATTATTATTATTATTATTATTATTATATTATTATTATTATATTATTATTATTATTATTATTATTATTATTATTATTATTATTTATTATTATATATATTATTATTATTACATATGTATATATTATTATTATTATTATACATATATTATATATATATATATATATATATATTATTAATATTATTATTATTATTATTATTATTATATATTATTATTATATATATTATATATATATATTATATTATATATATATATTATTATTATTATAAACATAACTCAAAATATTATTATTATTACATATTATTATTATTATTATATATATTGTTATTATTATTATATATATATATTATTATATTATTATTATTATTATTATTATTATTATTATTATTATATAGGCATATATATACATATAATTATATATATATATATATATATATATATATATATATATATGTATCAGTGGCATATCCTGCTCTCCAGAATAAAGTGTGATTTACATTGAGGTTGTTATGATAATTCGTCAGCCTGTGTGTGTTTGGCTATGACTACTTATTCAACATTATGTACACCTACCATCTAACAAATAAAAAGATTTGTTTTCAAAATGTACCGTATAAAAATTGAACATTCAGATCATTTTCAGGGGTGTGCGCCGCACCTCATAGCATACTCTGCTGATACTTCCCTGATATATATATGTACGGACTACCGTACTATAAAATAATGCTATTATAATCTTTATTGTAATTAATAAAGCTAGAACTCTTTGGAGGCAAAAGCTATTATTATTATACAAGGAGAAACAAAGCTCCAACAGTTATGTGTATTATGATGTACGGTAAAAATGTGCTTACATCTTATAAAATCACACACATAACTATGTTTATTCCTTTTTGTATGTTATTTAAAATTGAAACAGCCAATAGAACGTCTTTCTCCTCCCGGCAATATCTGAAGCCCAAGGAGAGAAGACGCCAGCCAGTTAGTGAGGCTACGACAACTGAGCCATTAACAAGTGCCCAGGGCGTCGCCCTGGCACTCTCTAAATATATTTTTTTATACTAAAATTAAAGGTGTTAGATTATTATTAATGTTCTTATAAAGAAGATCTCTTGTAAGTGTCAGATTTGATACGTAGTATTGATCACAAGTGAAATAATAAGATATAAAAATTAGAGAGAGTGGTGAGTAACACCTAGCAAAGTACATCGAAGCACTATGACCTTCGCCCCTTTGCCAATCATTCTAATAAATATAATATTGGGATTTGAGTACTCACGAAAATGTATTTGAAGGATCAATGATCCAGTCCTTATTTATTATATAAAATAAAAATTATCTATTATGAACTGTGAAAAATAACAATATAAAAAGAATGTTAATAAAAGAATAACATCAAAATCTATTTAATACACC
This sequence comes from Trachelipus rathkii, assembly GCA_015478945.1. Classification (NCBI taxonomy): domain Eukaryota; kingdom Metazoa; phylum Arthropoda; class Malacostraca; order Isopoda; family Trachelipodidae; genus Trachelipus; species Trachelipus rathkii. The sequence continues at coordinate 150 of JABUQX010146306.1, read as the reverse complement.
TTCCATCTTATTAATTATCGTACCCGAGGTATGAGTGATTTAATTCTAGGTGTAATTGATTAATGATCTCATTATCTCGCCCGGTACAGTTTGGTAAACCCCAGAACGACATCAGTCATTACAACCTTTTGATAAAAAGGGCCAGATAAG
>JABUQX010146305.1:15000-18302 GCA_015478945.1 Trachelipus rathkii | reverse complement strand
CACACTCTTTTGGAAGAGGCCCTCCCCCCTCTCACGCCCCTCCTCCCCTCCTCTCCTCCCCTCCTGGAAAGAAGGAGTCCTCCTCCCCCTCTCCAGCCGCCCCTGGGTTTCCCCCAGCCCCCCTCCTCCCCTCCTCAATTTTCTGTTTTTCGCGCTTGGGGTGCAAGGGCCCTGGGGGCCCCCGGGGAAAGGGAGGAAAGCCCCTCCTTTTGCGCGCTTGAAGAAGGCGGGTGCCTTGGGGGGCCCCCCTCCCCCCCCTCCTGCCTCTCCCCCGGCCCTCCCAGCCCTCCTTTAACGTGTCTCATAGATTCTTAGTGGTTTCCAAAAATTGATCAAATGTAATCAAAATATGGGTACAGGTATAAAGCAGAACAATCTGAGATAGTTACATATGATATTATGAAAATTGAATCTCTGTTAGTTGAGTTAGAGGAATATAATAATAATATGGTCTGGCAGATTGGCCTTTTCAGTTGGAGCAACACCAGCGCAAACAGCAGAACCACTGACTGGGCAGTCAAGAGAGGAAAGACTGCTAGATTACGTGATGGTAGTAGAAGTTGTTAGAGATGTTTTTGCAAAGAGTCAAAGACGTATCGTGAGAATCACAGGGAAGCGATGCACTCGTTTAATGGAATGGTAGAAAAGCCCTGCTTTGCTCGACACTTCTCCCTCTCTCCTCTCCTCTCTCTCAGCTTTAAAAATGCAAATGAAAATTAGCGAGAATGATAGGAGAACGAGAATTTTTCCACTTCCGATACGCACTGTCTCTAGCCTATTTCTAGCCTGAATGGCCACAGCGCACGATCGAACCATGGAATATGAGGAGAGAAAGATTTATTTTGAAGAAGGAAAGAACCTGCTCATCCCATCAACGACACATACAGCTTCTCCACCTTGTCGGTAGGTAGGTAGTAGCAAAAGAATGGTGTGTGTGTATATGGAATGGCAGGTGGGAAGCCTAGTGCCCCACTTGCATATTGTGCAGTCATTCCAATTAAAGTTACGTGGCAGCAATGCAAGGCCTCCCCCTGTTAATCGGCCTCTGATCTCCATAAGTCATACATATATATGTTATATAGTTTTAAGTTTGTATAGAATATATACATATATATATATATATGATATATATGCTGTTACATAAGTTACATATATAGTATAGCAGCAGCAGCATAGGCAGCATAGCAGTTGTTGTTACATAGTTAATATATTTACATATATATATATATATATATATATATATATATATATATATATATATAAGGTTATATATATATATATATATATATATATATATATATATATATAAGGTTGAGTATATATATATATATATATATATATATATATATATATATATATATATATATATATATATATATACAGAAATCGAAATTCAAAATTACAATTATTCATTTTCATAAATTCCCATGATAAAGATGCCAAATAATATTTATTTGTATGTACACCAATGTTGAAAAATATCCTCAACATCCTCATTTTTCAAAAGAGGATGCGGATGTGATGATAGTGGCCATGAGATGCTATGATGTGTGATGTCAAAATTGCGTATGGAGCCCGCAAATGCGGATGTGTGGTAGGATGGGATGTGGATGTGATGTCATGTCCATCACTACGATGAGATATATGGGGCAAGGCATATATATGGGTTGAGCAGCATAAGGCGGCGTGGAGGTATAGAGTATATATATATATATAATATATATAGAGAGGAGATATAGTATATATATATATATATATATATATATATATGATATATATATATATATATATAAGTATATATATGTGTGTGTGTGTGTGTGTGTGGTGTGTGTGTGTGTGTGTATGTGCGTGTGTTTGGTGTGAATTACTGTGTCGCGCATGAGATGCCGTCTTGTGGGTGAGTTGTGGGATACCGATCAGCAGTTTGCGACCCTGGCGAAACCACTTAAATTTCGGTCCATCTGGTGGAAAGTGCAGAAAAAAACCGACTCTTCAAATTTCTGGGTCCATCTGAGCTATAATATATCATGCATTTATATTTCAATGTAAATTTCATGAGCATCCACAACTTAATGACAGTTTTGGCGTTTTAATGCAGTTAAGTTGTGGTACGTTTGTGCTGCCTTTCATTAATGTATTCCTGCGTCCTTTTCAACCAAAAAGGTTGAAGGTTCTTGGAGTAAAACACTATCCTACTAAGAAATTCCATTCTTCCAAATAAAAATGTAAACTGCTTTTGAGTAACCTTCTTCGTAATTTCTTGTGGAACTCGGAAATTGTTATTTAAATTTAAAAAAAAAGAATGAATTATAAAGGACATGTAACCCGTGTAGACTCTCTCTCTCTCTCTCTCTCTCTCTCTCTCTCTCTCTCTCTCTCTCTTCCTCTCTCTCTCTTTCTCTCTTTCTTCTCTCTCTCTCTCTCTCTCTCTCTCTCTCTCTCTCTCTCTCTCTCTCTCTCTCTCTCTCTCTCTCTCTCTCTCTCTCTCTTCTCTCTCAAAAAAAAAAAAAAATCTCTCTCTCTCTCTCTCTCTCTCTCTCTCGAGCAATCTTCTTCATAAAGTTAAATTAATTTCTGGTTCTCTATAGATTTCGTTGCAAGTTCTAAAAAGTCGTTCTAGGGTTTTCTTCGGGGATGGGTGGAGGAAAGGTAAATTGTATAATAATAATTCTAGTAATTATTATTATTATTATTATTATTATTATTATTATTATTTTTATTATTATTATAATATTATTATATTATTCGCTATTAGAAATTATTATTATTATTATATTATTATTATTATTTATTATTATTATTATTATTATTATTATTATTATTATTATTATTATTATTATTATTATTATTATTATTATTATTATTATTATTATTATTATTATTATTATTATTATTATTATTATTATTATTATTATTATTATTATATATTATTGATATTCTTTTCGTCCTTATTATAATGTTTATTACTATTATTATTTTTATTATTATTTCCTCATTACTACTATTGCTTTTATTATTATTATTATTATTATTATTATTATTATTATTATTATTATTATTATTATTATTATTATTATTATTATTATTATTATTATTATTATTATATATTATTGAAATACTTTTCGTCCTTACTTTAAAGGTTATACATATTATTATTAAATTACTATTTCATTTTGTTATTAAAATACTTTTAAAACTCTCATCATAACAGTAGCATGACTAAATTAATCATTTTGGCTCGGAAGAAACTACTGTTTCGCCAATAGCCCCTTTCCAGAGCTGTGGACAGCGTACCTTATTTA
>JABUQX010146304.1:10000-15499 GCA_015478945.1 Trachelipus rathkii | reverse complement strand
ATATATCTGTGTGTGTGTGTGTGTGTGTGTGTGTGTGTGTGTGTGCCTATGTAAAGCACAGGGTGCATTTTTATGATATTTTTCTCTGCAAAGTAATTGAGTCGAAACCAAAATCCAAAATAACAAGAAGAAAAGTAATGATATTCTTTCCAATCAATTTGCCCTCTCAAGCAGTATCAACCCCATTCCTCCTTTTTTTCCTTTCCTCTCCTCACTCCCTCCCTTCCTCTCACTTCCATTTCCTCTCTCATATATATTTTTTTACATGTTTTGAATATAAAAAGTTGGATCTTTTTTCTCACTAGTTTTTCTTATTTGTTCCTTTTTCTATTTTTATATCTCTTCTCTCTCTCTCTCTCTCTCTCTCTCTCTCTCATTTTCTATTTTTTCAATCAAAGGGCTGTATGAGCGATGGTGCTTTACATAAGCGAAATCCCATTAGGTAATTAACGTGAACAATCGTCTGTGTGACACTACGGCAAATCATATATATATATATATATATATATATGGTCAGCTATCCCTATATATATAGTTATATATATATATATATATATATATATATATATATATATATATATATATATATATATATATATATATATATAGAATATATACAAATATATATATATATATATAAATAAATATATATATTTATGTGTTATATATATATATATATATATATATATATATATATATATATATATATATATATATATATATATATATATATATATATATATATATATATATATATATATATATATATATATATATATATATAAATAATAATCCAAAAATTTCAGGAATGTAACTAGAAAAATATAACATATAGACAAAAATAAATATCATTTTATTAATCCGGAGGACATTTTTACCGCAGAAATAAAAAATAAAAAAATAACGCTTTTTAAAAAATTAAAATTGTTAAAAATCTTGAAAATATTACAGTTTTTTGACAATTCGATGATGCCGCTTACTACGACTGATGACGGAAAGTTGCCAAATGTTGAATTTTTATTTTTTTTAAAACGGACAAATACCCACGGGTAAACAAGAACGATAGATAGAGTCGGGGTTTCTCGGCCTACCGGGGGACGACGTCCCCCCTCTGTCCCTCCGTCGGCTCGAACCCCCTAAGAAGGATATAAAAAGAAAAAAATAATATTTTCTCAAATTATATTATAAAGCGACATTTGGCAACTTTTCTCTCGAGACTGGAGCTTTCAAGGTCTTTCAAGTCGATCAGAGCCTGCACTTTTTACTAATATTAATATGGAGTTATTAATAAATATTAGAATAAATTAATTTTTTTTTTCAATTTCTGCGGGTAAAATGTCTCCTGATCACAAAACGATGGTTTTCGTATATAAGTAGGTTTAGTTACATGCCTTGAACTTTTCGACGTCATTCCATATATATATATATATATTATTATTGTTATATATACATATATATTATTATATATATATATATATATTATATATATATATATATATATATTATTAGTATTATATATGTATATATATTATATATATATATATATATATATATTATATATATATATATATATATATATATATATTATATATATATATATATATATGTATATATATATATATATATATATATATATATAGTATATATACGTATATATATATATTATTATTATTATATATATATATATTATTATATATATATATATATATATATTATATATTATATATATATATTATTATATATTATATATTATTATTATTATTACTTCCTCGCATGCAAAGGGATATTTATATTTCTTTTATGAATGATAGCATTTTAAAACAATTTTTTTAGGTTATTATTATAGTTATTATTATTATTATGTATATTATTATTATATATATACATATATATATATATACATATATATATATATATATATATATATATATATATATATATATATATATATATATATATATATATATATATATATATATATATATATATATATATATATAAAAATATAAATATAAAAAAAAAAAAACACATATATATATATATATATATATATATTATATATATAGTGTATATGTTATATATATATATATTTATATATATATATATATATATATATATATATATATATATATATATATATATATATATATATATATATAGGTAATTTAGGTAATTAACCAAAGAGACGCAGCAGATAACTTTTTAATCTTTAATAATTCTACCATTTAATATTAGCATTGAATACCAGAAGATTAACATTTACCACTACAATTTTAACATTTAAAAAGGTGATCATAGTTTAAAGAACAAGGATCAAAATGTTCTCACACGGCTGATGTTCTGACTGATCTAACGCCCTTAATAATCTGCTACTGAGCTCACCTCTTTACATAATATACCAACCAAAGATTGGATTTTTATTAAAGAATATACTCGATGATGTAGTTGTATATGAAGGCCCTCTGTTAAAACTATTTATTAACCATATAGAACCACCAAAGCAATTTTAATAAGTTGTTATGATGCAACATAACAATTGATTTCAATGAATCCAATCTTCCAGTCCAATCCAAACTTCATCTCATCCACTCTCCATTGTCATTCACATAACATCTCATAGTGGAGGTATTACTGTTGCTTGTTTCTGAGTAGACTGATGCTAGTGATGTTCACTTGTCGAAGGTTGGGGTACGTTAGAGGTTGAAGACCGAAGGTTAGCAGTATTAGAAACTCCATAAGATTTGGAATTCGTAGAAGAAATAGAAGAACAAGTTCTTGAAAAATTACAATCACAATGTCGAAATATTTTACGTTTATGTGAACATTTATGGCGTGAGGAAGTAGAAGGTTGTGGAGCATGTCTTTCGACATTAGTTGGCGAATGTAAACATTCTTAAAGGTAAGAGAGTTTTACTTTAGGCATGTGAGCAGTAGATTGTTCTTGTAAAATTAATGGTGAAGAAGCAGTTGTAGTAGGTGTTCTATAAGAGTGAATAGAAGAGGTTTGAACAACTGTGTTATGATTTACAAACAACGTTTTACAAATATATATATATATATATATATATATATATATATATATATATATATATATATAGTATATATATATATATATATATATATATATATATATATATATATATATATATATATATATATATATATATATATATATATATATATATATATATATATATATATATATATATATATATATATATATATATATTATTTTTTTTTACACTTGACACCACCGCTCACGGGCAGAGCCCTATTCAAGGAGGGGGTGTTGAACGTTCAAATATTCATCTAACGCAAATTACGCAGATGAGCACAGACGCAGGCTTTGAAGTGAGGGAGATTAAATTGAGAAACACAGAAGATGAAGAGAATTCACAGAACAGAGGTGGAGGAAAAGAAGGAAGCACCGCAGCGAACTAGTCTGGAGTTACTAATATCAACACAAACTCATGTGCCGACACAGCAAACCCCTTGTGCTACGTGGGCGCCGTAAAGGTGGTGGTACACGCAAATGATAAGTTCCTCGAGCACTTGCCGCTACGGTACCTATAGAAAGAGATAAAGCACCGACATCGCGCCGCAGATGAGGGTCGTGCGTGAACTAGGAAAGTACAGGGGCAGTTTATAAGATTTGGTCTTGACTCGACAATATTCAAAAGCCTGGTGAAACCAGAGCCCCCCAGATATGAGAGCAGTACCCATACAAGGGCGGAGGAGACTGTTGTTTAGCTGGAGTAACTGAGAAGAAAAAGTCACGCAGTCTAAACAGAACTCCCAGTTTCTTTGAGGCCGCCCTAGCAACCGTTGTGATGTGAGGTTTCCAAGACATTTTTTTGTTTATGTTAAGGCCAAGAATGTTTATATTGTCAACAGGAGAGACGAGAGAACCGTCGAAAGAGATAGGAAAGTTAGAAGGTGTCTTAGAGAGGGAGATTTGTAGAAGGTTTTTAAAGAATTAAATTTCACAAAAGGTTGAGACGACCCCACCCTGAAATTCTGTCCAGATCAGCGAGAATAGAATCGGAAAGGTTAAGACGAGAGGCAATTCTAGAAGTAAAAGAGGAAGCAGAATTGAAATTAGTTGAAGAATGAAGGGTCGAGTCATCGGCATATGAGTGGATAGAGTTAGATGTGCAGGTGAGAAGATCATTAATGAAAGCAGGAATAAAGTAGGAGACAAGACAGAACCCTGAGGAACACCACTATTGACAGAAAAGAAGAAGAAGTCGCCCCATCAACAACAGCCGATATTGAGCGATTCGAGCAAAGCTAGACATGAAGCGGCAAAGAGAAGGGAGGAACCAAAAGGAGGGAGTTTGAGAGCAGTGACGCGTGCCATACCCGGTCAAATGCTTTGGATATGTCAAGCGCCACCACGCAAGTCTCCCCGTAGTTCCTAAGGGCGGAAAACCATAAATCTGTTAAATAGGAAAGTATATCGCCAGTAGACCTCGAGCGCCGAAAGCCGTACTGGCGATCGGAAAGAAGTGAATGAGATTCCAGATGGTCTAAGAAGTGAGAGTTGAGAAGGGTTTCAAAGATCTTAGATAGAATACAAGTTAGAGCTATAGGGCGATAGTTAGAAGGATCAGAGCGGCTTCCTTTTTTCGGAATAGGTTGGACATATGCGCGCTTCCAACACTGAGGGAAAGTGCTAGTATTGAGGCATAGAGAATATAGTTGAACGAGGGGCGGGGTCAGCACGGAAGCACACTTCCTCAAAACTCGGAGGAATGCCATCCGGGCCACCCGCCTTCCTAACGTTCATAGATTTCAGGAGCCTATGCACCTGATCAAATGTAATCACAGGTAAAGGAATAGAACACCTGAAAGGAGAAGGAGGAGGAAGAGGAATGCCAGAATCAGTCCAGGGTTGAGTTAGAGGAAAATAGGAAGCCGAAGAGATTGGCCTTTTCAGTTGAGTATTAGCAACAGAACCATCAGAGCGAATAAGAGGAGGAAAAGATGATTTACAGAAGTTGTTAGAGATGTTTTTGGCAAGAGGCCAGAAAGATTTGTCAGTAGGAGAACCAAGAGGTCAGCGCACTTTCGTTTAATGAAAGTCCGCTTTGCTCGTCGAAGAGTATCCCTGCAAACGATTTCTAGCTGAATGAAAATTAGCTAGAGTGATAGGAGAATGAGAATTTTTTCACCACACCTGATACGCACTGTCTCTAGCCTGAATGGCCATATAAGGCACGATCCAACTATGGATTTTGAGGAGAAAGATTTAGTCGTAGAAGGAATGAACCTGCTCATCCCATCAACGATTACAGCTCCCACCTTATGAACAGAAGCCGAAGAGTCTTCAGAGTCAAAGCATTCACTCCAATTATAGTTAGCGTAGAAGCAACGCAATGCCCCCAGTCGGCCCGATTAAAGTGCCAGAAAAAACGCATAGGGCAGGATGGAGCTGTTGGAGAGAAAGTATTAAAATTAAGAGATATAAGGTTGTGGTCAGATTTACCGATAGGAGCG
>JABUQX010146304.1:2500-5000 GCA_015478945.1 Trachelipus rathkii | reverse complement strand
CCCTATTATTCTCTGTTGGTGGCGGAGAAGTGGGATGAGGAAAAGAAGGTGATATATGACTTGTGCTATCATATCTATATTGTGGAGGAAAGCTAAAAGAAGGAGTAATAGGTGGACCAAACTTAAAATCAAAAACATTTTTAATATATGAATTACCATCATTTTCGGTGATGGGCGAGACATCTTCACAGAATCAGGTGAAATAAAAGGTTTCATTATACCAGAACGAAGGGAATTTTCCTCCGAACGAAGAATCGGAAAAAGAACAATCTTAAAATGATCTATATGGGCAATAAAAGTTCTATGACTCGTTAGACATTGTAAAAGAACTTTGTTAAACTTCAAAATATTTGCAACCAGTAAGGGACCGAGCCATTTCTTAGCCATTTATTTCTTAGGTGGTTTTACAAGAGACAAATATACTCTATCCCCATTCTTAACGGGGCGTAAAGAAGCGTGAGAGCGTTGTCAGGAAACATACTTGTTTGTTTCAGACTGAAGTTTTTCTCGAGCTAGTTCGCGATGTGAGCAGCTCTTTCAACCATTTCGGCTGTATAATCATGTAGTATTTCTCCTTTGGCAATTTTCTTCATAAGAAAAGGAGAATTAGGATTAGGAAGTATTTATAGAATAGACCACTCTAAATATTAAATTTTCAATAGAAATTGAGAGAAGTGGCATTTTTGACCTTCTTTGATGCTGGTCAGGAAGCAATACTCATAAATTTTCAACACTCTATAGAGAAGAACTTTTGCTCCCCAAGGTTTGAATTTTAAAAGCTTTAACACGCTTGAGAATAACATGCTTTGCCAAGCATTCATAATGAACTCCTATGGGCTGATTCCCAGACTTTATTTCTATTCTACTGAAGAGTTCTTTCCCAGCTTGCCATATACATTAAAAATAATTGTTTTCCTTCCGATTTCTTTTTCAGGATCATTCATGACTACCATTATAACATCTACCAACCTAAACAACAAACCATTTCTGTTTTAAAAAAGTTGCTATTGTTGAAGTTTCCTTTTGTAGGGTCTGTTTCAGTCTCTTTTGAAGAGAGATCTGGAGCAACTCTTGAACTGTTTCTCCTTCCTACATCTACCAGTTTTTAATCTAGTTATGACTAACTCCGTTAGGATTAATTATCTCTTTCTGTTTTAAAGATCAGCCAGTCGTGTTCAGATCTGGTGTGGTTTATAAACACACATGTCCCCTCGCTGTGAGTGAGGCACCTATATAGGTTCCACCAGTGACTACTCAGATCTAAAGTATGAGCATAAGGGTATTAGCCATAGACTCTTTGTTCTCTGTCGGTGAAGATGTCCTCTCCCAGTCAAGTGAGCATTCTTGTCTTGCGCCACGCCTCCGTCATTTGAACATTTCAAGATTTTGGCTTCCACCTCTCACTCTCTTTTTATTTATTGCTTTAAATCTTATACACATTAACAAACACAAGCATATATACTAAACAATAACATAACTTCAACACAATTTTTTCAATGTGTTTTGTGAAGGTTGTGTGTGTCCAGCAGTTACCCCAGGAATTTTGGGTGTTTTGTTTATTGGGATAGCTTAAGCAAATATTATGAAGATTTGTGGGTTAGTAGTACTTAGTTGGCGGTCTGTTGTAATTAATGTGATAGATGATTTACTAGGTGATGCAGACATTCTGTTGTAAGTTAGCCGTAAGTTTGAATATGATTGATGTATTGGTCAGAAGAATTGCTGTGTTTAGATTCTGTGTGTGGTGGCTATGGTGATGTCATCTATGTAGGTTGTTAAATTTGGTGGTATGTTTGTGGTTTTGCTAGATCAGCTGTGAAGTGAATAAGTTGAATAAGGTATAGGATATAGGATTTCTCCTTGAGGTATGCCATTTTTGATATTTACTGTGCGTGATTTTTTTTTTTCTGTATTTGGGCTGTTCTCCCTAATAGGAAGTTGAGCAACCATTTCAAATTAGTGGGATATTTGATTGTATTTACTTGTGGATTAGATTGTCTTGGGACTGTATCAAAGGCTTTGTTTGTCGATTATAAGTAGTGTTTTTGCGTGAGGGGCCTGAGATTTGCTATTTATTATGGTTGAATGGTGTTGTGAGAACAGTTTTAGTCGAGTTTTTTGCTGGAAGCCATGTTGAAATGTTTGTTTGGGCATGTGTGGTTTTATTATTATGTTTAGTATTTTTTTTAGGAGTTTATATATATATATATATATATATATATATATATATTATAGTATATAGTTAGTATATATATATATATATATATATATATATATATATATATATATATATATATATATATTTATATATATATATATATATTATTATTACATATATATATATATTATTATATATATATATATATATATATATATATATATATTACATATATACACATATATATATATTATTATATAGAATATATATATATATATATATTATATATTATATTATTATTATTATATATAGATATATATGTATAGTTATTATTATTACATA
>JABUQX010146303.1:25000-27500 GCA_015478945.1 Trachelipus rathkii | reverse complement strand
CAATCAGTCCCTCAGTCACTCGACGCACTCTTTCGACCAAAATACCAGCATATATCCTCTCTACAACACTCAATAAACAAAATCAACTATAATTCCTACGGTTACCTTTATACCCCTTACCTTTATATATGGGTACCATTACTCTTCTCCTCCAATGGCTTGGGGCTATACCTTCCATAAACGCTTTGTTACACAACTACTAAATTCAATTAATCACTATCTCGTCCCCGTTCTTGATCATCTCACCAGGAATTTCCTCTATATCTGCAGATTTACCATTCTTCTCAACCTTTCTCACTCTTTCTCCTTACTTATGATCTCATCCCAACATCCAAAATACTTATTCCTTCTTGCACCATAAAACCCACACACATTCACTATCACCTCTTCATTACTGCGAATGTTATATGCAGATTGTCGAAGTGTTTACCCCACACTTTCCTCACATCCATTTCATGTTACGAAAGCATAATTCCTATTCATTATTCTATGCAGATTCACCTTTTATATATCTATATATATATATATATATATATATATATATATATATATATATATATATATATATATATATATATATATATATATATATATATATATATATTTTTTTATATATATAGATTTACTTTATATATATATATATATATATATATATATATATATATATATATATATATACATATTTATGTATAAATATATTATATATATACATACATATTTATATATAAATACTATATAAATTATATATATATTATTATTATTAGAGTATAGTTACTACATATATATAGCAGTTGAGTTAGAGTTATATATATATAGTTATTATATTAGTATAGAATAGAGAAAAAGCATAGTACATATATATATATATATATATATATATATATATAAATATAAAAAAGTTATATATATATATAAACATATATATATATATATATATATTTTATTAAGTTTTATATTATGATCATTACCTATTTATAAAGATATATATATATATATAAATATATATTCTCCTAATTATGTCATATGCAGATATATATATATATATATATATATATATATATATATATATATATATATATATTTAATATATATATATATATATATAATATATATATATATATATATATATTGTAACTGAGTAGGTTTTTATAAATAATAAAGCATAAACCAACTAAACGTTGAAAGAATTTAGTTGACGGAAGAAGAAATTTAAAAACAAAGACAGTAGATTAACACCACAGAACACGGAAGGAAGGAAAAGTTTGCTGAAATGGCGGAGAGGTGTGATTTGATTTTAAAACGAATTTAGTAAAAGATCCCGTAGAAACGGACGAGTGAAGGTTGAGAGTTATTTTTAAAAGTGTTGATTTTAGATATTATGGTGATTTTAATTGTTGTAGACACGATTGTAAGAACTGTTTTTTTTAGAACGTAAATGAGAATTAAAGTTAGAAACAGATCGAGTGCAGGAATTTCGACTTTAACAACGGACAACTAACGGGAGGGAGTAACGGGTGCTTGGGTGTCTCGGCCGGGGTTACTGAATTGATAGTGAAAGATTACTGCTTACCGGTGGGGCAAGCTGAGTGGCGCCTCCTTTCCCGAAGGGCGTTGGTTGGAGAGGGAGATGTTCCTGTTCCGCAGGAAAAATGATTACAGGAACAACTTGGATAGTTTATAGTAAGATAAAGTGCAATATTCATACTGTGATAAGTTTCATTTTAATGTATTTTCAGTGAAGTGCAATATTCATACTGTGATAGGTTTCATTTTAATGTATTGTTGGTTACCTTTTTTATATGTATTGCTATTTCTTTTATTGGCGTGTTTGTAATGTAAAATAATTGAGTAAGGAACTGATCTTAACATTTTGACATATTAATTGATATTTGTAGAAATCGATTGATTTCACGTTTTCGGATCTATTGTAATGAATTTAATGAAATGAATATTTAACGAACATGTTAAGGAAATTAATGTATATTGTTATCGGCTTTTTAAGAATGATAGTTACTATAATAAATACTAGAAAATTCCAAGGCAGTTATTAAACCTTTTTTACCGAAGAGAACTTTTATTGAATCGATTAGACTGGTGGCACGTAGGGCTTCGGGGGGTTGTGAACTGCTTTGGAACGGCTTTTTATGAAAATTGGAGGAAGAGTAAGTAGTGTTCTTTTCTAGAGATTGGACTTCCAATCTCTAAAGGGGGAGTTGTGTAACTGAGTAGGTTTTTATAAATAATAAAGCATAAACCAACTAAACGTTGAAAGAATTTAGTTGACGGAAGAAGAAATTTAAAAACAAAGACAGTAGATTAACACCACAGAACACGGAAGGAAGGAAAAGTTTGCTGAAATGGCGGAGAGGTGTGATTTGATTTTAAAACGAATTTAGTAAAAGATCCCGTAGAAACGGACGAGTGAAGGTTGAGAGTTATTTTTAAAAGTGTTGATTTTAGATATTATGGTGATTTTAATTGTTGTAGACACGATTGTGAG
>JABUQX010146303.1:7500-10000 GCA_015478945.1 Trachelipus rathkii | reverse complement strand
CTCGCCTTTTACGACGTTAGGCTGAGAATAATCTCTCTCTCTCTCTCTCTCTCTCTCTCTCTCTCTCTCTCTCTCTCTCTCTCTCTCTCTCTCTCTCTCTCTCTCTCCCCAAAAATATGATCATTGTTTTAAGGCTTTAAATATATATATATATATATATATATATATATATATATATATATATATATATATATATATATATATATATATAATATATATATATATATATACTCTATCTCTGCCCTTTTCATATTATTAAGTATACTTTATTTCGAGAATGAATGAAATGAATGAATGAATGAATGAATGATAACATATCTTTGATAGATAGATAAGATAGATAGATAGATAGATAGATAGATAGATAGATAGATAGATAGATAGATAGATAGATAGATAGATAGATAGATAGATAGAAAGAAATTTGAATTTATTTTCAGCAAACCTGAAAAACTGCTTAAAAATTTAAATTTTGTTGAATGTCTCTCTGGATATAGATTAGACTCTCGAATCTCTTGCAAAAAACATTGGAGTAATTTGCATATAAAGTTTTTATTAAATACCCTATTAACGGCCACAATAAAAAGTTTTAATATAAGATAACAATTGTTTCGTTTAATTATATATTTTTAAATATGGTAGAAATTAAAAAGAGTTTATCTAGATTTTCACTTCACTTCAAGAATATATTTAATTTATTATAAATAATTTTTATTATAAAAAATTTTATATATTTTTTTTCAAATTCATTTTATTCAATATTTATTATTTTTATTTCGGTTCCTAGCGCTTACGAACCAAATTTGACCTAGTTTTATCAGAGCTAAATTCTCCTGACCTATCAATCGCTTCTTGCCTACCAACCTATCTGTTAGTTAATTAATTTTTTTTTTTGCTAAATAAATATATTTATTTAGATGTAAAAAAATAAGGAAAACTAATTAATACGCTTGAGTAATTCGGAATGTTCATTCCGTTTCAAACTAAACTATCATTAATTTTTATTCAAATAATAATAATAATAATAATAATAATAATAATAATAATAATAATAATAATAATAATAATAATAATAATAATAATAACTAATAAACTATTTAATAATAATAATAATAATAAAATAATAATAATAGTGTAATAATAATAATAATAATAATAATAATGATAATAATAATAATAATAATAATAATAATAATAATAATATGCTGAAAACAATAATAATAATAATAATAATAATAATAATAATAATAATAATAATAATAATAATAATAATAATAATAATAATAATAATAATAATAATAATAATAATAATAATAATAATTATAAGAATAATAACCTTGATAATAATAATAGAATCACATAATAATAATAATAATAATAATAAGTTACCTGTTTAAATTTATGATTGAAAAAATATATAAAAAATTAACAAAACTAAAATTATGGTGTTTATTGAAATGTTCTTCAGCTTTGAAATATTACCCAAATTTTTCTACGTAACATTTACCCGTAGAACAGAGTCTAAACACACACACATGTTACACACACACACACGCACACACACACACCCACACACATACACACACACACGTTTTTATAGATATATATGTATGTAATAATAACATATATATATATAATATGTAATATATAATAATAATAATATGTAATAATAATAATAATATCATATATATATATATATATTTTAATAATAATAATAATAATAATAATAATAATAATAAATACTGTAATACATATAATATAATATATAATATGTAATATATATATATATGTATATATATATATATAAGCATATAATATAATAATAATATATAATATATATATATCATATATATGTAATATATAATATATATGTGGCTCAACTCTTTCTTAATAACTATGGAAAGATAAAATGACCCAGGTGCATGCTAACACACAGACAGTTTACGGAAGGATCACCCTTGTGTCACGTGATGATGTATGTATATATAATATATATATATATATCAACAACAATATATATAACAGCATATAATATATCATATATGTGTAATAATATATGTAACTAATATATCAACAACATATATACACATATATATAATAATAATAACTTGAATGTAGCGATTTTGCATAATAATAACACGTTTACTATAATATATATATATAACAATATATACATATATATATATATATGTATGTATATATGTATATGTAATAATAATATATATATATATAATATATATATATCTGCATATATATCTATATAATTATTTTTAACAACAAGGAATAAAAATTATTTGATGAGGATTTGGTCGAAGAAAAGTCAGGAGAGAGAGAGAGAGAGAGAGAGAGAGAGAGAGAGAGAGAGAAGAGAGAGAAGAGAGGAAAGGAGAGAGAGAGAGAGAGAGAGAGGAATTTCATTTGCATTAAAAATTTGATTAATCATAAAAATTAATACGATAACAACATTAAGTTGCTTAACTTTATCCCAGAAACATATTTG
>JABUQX010146302.1:10000-12500 GCA_015478945.1 Trachelipus rathkii | reverse complement strand
AATCTCTTCACCTCCGGAGATGACTTTTCTCCATTTGTTTAAGATATTACAGGACTTAATTTTTTCTCTAACCCATGTTTAGAAAAAGGCGCTTACAATCAATCTCTTCACCTCCGGAGATAACTTTTCTCCATTGGTTTAAGATATTACAGGACTTAATTTTTTCTCTAACCCATGTTTCTATGTGTTGACATATACAAAGTAATTTGTCGGAGTTCATGAAAACACGTACACCATCAAAATAACTTAGGTAATCGCAGCATGTAAAATATTCGAAACCACCAGGCTGTCTTTTATATACGATGGAGATTTCCATTTCACAATATCTTCTGTAGATGTATATCTGTTAATTCGATTCATGATAGCTGTAGAACTTTTCAACTGTTGAAAACACAATTTTAAAAGTCAGAGCAGAACCTTCTACCAATTTAAAATTCAAGAATGTTATGACTCTAAAATGAGTTTAGAGAGAAAGAAACACTTGATATGTTATCTTATTTCATTTTTCGAATATTACAAATATAAGACCAAGCCTTTTACATATCAGCTTTGAAAGATCCTAAATATTTTACAAAACTAAATAATAATAATAATAATAATAATAATAATAATAATAATAATAATAATAATAATAATAATAATAATAATAATAATAATAATAATAATAATAATAATAATAATAATAATAATAATAACAATAATAATAATAATAATAATAATAATAATAATAATAATAATAATAATAATAATAATAATAATAATAATAATAATAATAATAATAATAATAATAATAATAATAATAATAAATAAATAAATAAATAAATAAATAAATAAATAAATAAAGAAAAATAAAATTACTTAAAACTTATTAAATATATATATTACGACTTACTTTTTAGTCCTGAATTACAGTTTCAAGCTACATTAGTCAGTTACATATGTTGCGACATTAGGCATCTAAGGATGTTTACAATGTGATAAGGATTGTATAGATCGTCTTAGTTCGCTGGCGGTTGTCGATCAGGTAGCATTTGTGTTCAATGGTTCCTCAGTACGGGTAAATATTTTATTTTCATTTTATAGATGTGTTTATTCGCGTAATGTTTATCATCTAATAATATTTCATTCAAGGATTCGTTTAGTTTTTTATTCAACATTTACTGCTATGTTTTGTAAGTTTTTATTTTATAAATCGAAACTAGAGGGTTACCAATCAGAGAGCAGTATTTCTATGACGTAGCTGATGGCTAATGAGAGCCAAGGAATGACGTCATCATATTGATGCCGTGATATTATGCTATTTTGGTTTTTGTTATTGCTTGCGCTTTATTTCAGGGAAGAGGGGTCACCCTCCCCCTAAGGGAGTATAAGCGGTAAGGTCTCAGCCAAAGGCTGAGGCCTTAGTTATCCCTGTTATACTTTCTTTTGATTCACCACACAAAACCAAACCATCTGCATACAATAAGCGAGGCACCCTCCATTTTCTCCCATTCTCCATCAGTCTAACACCCTCCCCTTTCACTACTCCATCCATATACAAATTAACTAGAAACAACACATCCCTGCCTCAGTCCACTATTAATATTAAACCATTCTTACACACCCTTCACTATTAACATGCATTCTCTTAATTCTATTCAGAAGTCTACCATCAACACCATATTTCAATAACGCCTTCCATAGTGCTTCATTTTTAATCCTGTCATAAGCCTGTTGCAGGTCTATAAAACCTAAATGAAATTTCCTCTTTTCTCTCTCATTTTCTCTCTCAATTGCTTCCGTGTAATAATTTGATCTACAAATCCTCTACCACTTCTAAATGCATCTTGCTCGACAGTAATCAGCCCCTTAGTCGCCTGAAGCTCTCTTTCAACCAAGACACTATCATATATCTTACCTACAACACTCAATAAACTAATTTCTCTGTAGTTTCTACAGTTCCCCTTATCAATATTAGCCTTATGCAAAGGTACTATAACTGCTCTCGTTTGGCCCTCTGGTTTACACACTCCATCACAATTTAACCTCCATTCTTGATCATTTCACCGTTAATTCCATATATACCTGTTGATTTACCATTCTTCAACTTTCTCATACAACCTATTACCTCCTCCCTACAAATTATCTCATCACCAAAAATACCTACTTCTCCTTATACCATCAAACCCACATACGTTCACTATCACCTCTTCATCACTGACACTGTTATGCAAATTTTCTAAATGATCCCTCCCACTTTTCTCACTCCTATCTCATCAGTCACTAAACACCATCCCTATCCATTATTCTATGAAGATTCCCTTACCCTCTTTCCTAATCTTTTATACCTTCTTCCAGAACAACTTCCTTCCAACTTTTCCTCCCTATATATTTCCATACACCTGTTTTTCGAAACTTCATCATTGACTCATCATTCAACCACATATCTTTTTTACTTTTTTCTGCTTGAATCACTTCTTCATTCTATCATTCGCTATTGACATTCTTACTTCCTACTTTA
>JABUQX010146302.1:2500-7500 GCA_015478945.1 Trachelipus rathkii | reverse complement strand
CAAAAATTATTTATGGCAGAAAATGTGCTTAAGAACTACTCTCTCTCTCTCATATCTTTCGCGTTTCGTTATTTATAAATATATATATATATATATATATATATATATATATATATATATATATATATATAGAGAGAGAGAGAGAGAGAGAGATATATATATCTTTCATATATATATATACTTCACTATATATATATATATATATATATATATATATATATATATATATATAGTTGCGTTACTATATACGTGCAAAGTTAATAATAATAATATACAAGGATATGTTATTTCTTATTTATAATATATATTTATATATATATATATATATATATATATATATATATATATATATATATATATATATATATATATATATATATATATTCTATATATATATATATATATATATAAGGATTGCGTTACAAATATAATATATATAATACCAATATGTATATATATATATATATGTATAATATATATATATATAATAATAATAATATAATAATAATAATAATATATATATATATATATATATATTTATATATGTATATAATAATAATATATATATATATATATAATATATATATATATATATATATATATATATATAATAATATATATATAATAATACGTAATAATAATATATAATAATATATGTAAGTAAGTATGTAAATATGTATGTATGGAAATATGTATATATGTAATATGTATAATATTTATATATATATATATATATATATATATATGTATATATTATATATATATGTAATATATATATATATATATACTATAACTATATATATAATATATATATATATGTATATGTATATATAATAATAATATATATGTATATATATATATATTAATGTCACAACTATATATACACTATATAATATATATATGTATATATACTCTTCTTCTTATATAATAATAATAATAATAATAATAATATATATGTATATTAATAATATATGTAATAATATATATATATATATAATATAATATATATGTAATAATAATAATATAATATAACTATATATATATATACTATATACTATTTTTTATATAATATAATAATAATAATATATATATATATATATATATATATATATATATATATATATATATATATATATATATATATATATATATATATATATATATATATATATATATATATATATATATATATATATAGACTGTAATGTAACTTAATTTCTTGATCCATTCTCTCCATTTTGTTCAGTCAATAATATTCCTCAGGCTTACTGACGAAGAGAGTTCTTGTCTTAATTAAGTTTTGTGAACCCCTCCACCCTCCTCCTCCTTCCGGAAAAACAAATGTCTCCTTAATCCTTGATATATGGCTTATATATCACTTTAATAATACTGTGCACCACGCATCGCAGGGACTGCGGGGCCGTTATTTTTCGCTACTGCTGGGTGCTACCCACCAGTTCTTTCATGTCTTCATGGTTTCTCCTGACGCTGTGATCTACGAGCCGGGTGATGAGAAATTGGTTCACTTTTTCAGCACAGAATTCATAGATTGTCCTTTCTTGTTCCCGCTGTGCTTTCGAACTAAACTTAATTGCTCCATTCCATCGAAAAAAATTAATGAGTAAATGGTACTTTACATCGATCCGTAGTTCCTTATATGTATATATATATATATATATATATATATATATATATATATATATATATATATATATATATATATATATATATATATATATATATATATATATATATATATATATATATATATATATATGGAAATATTTGATAAATTGTGAAAACGGTCAAAATTGTATACTCATTCCCGCCAACGTTCCACTTTTGGGAACATCACCGAAAGTGTACTACAGTTTCTATAAATTTCCTCGATGTGATTTTTTAAATCTATACCTTTCACCTATTAAAATGATTAAATAATTTATATTATTTTCATTTCCATCATGCCAATTCTTTTTGTTTCTGAGTAAGTCACAATCTAAACAAATCTCCCCTCTTCCACCCATGTTAGAGAGAGAGAGAGAGAGAGAGAGAGAGAGAGAGAGAGAGAGAGAGAGAGAGAGAGAGAGAGAGAGAGAGAGAGAGAGAGGAATATTATAATTAAATTTATGCAGCTTTTATTTTTAAAACTGGAACATTAATTGCTTACGTCACAGCGTGACGTCATCTTGGAAAGGTATTTTAAGAAATAAATATTTCTCTTGCAGACTTCAAAAGAAGTTTTTAAAAGCTTTTTATTTACACACATACACACTCATATATATATATATATATATATATATATATATATATATATATATATATATATATATATATATATATATATATATATATATATATATATATATATATATATATATATATATATATATATATATATATATACCATGATGGTCTAACGCTTTACTTCAACACTTTCTAAAGTTTTCGAGTTTCCCCTTAATTGAAGGGAAAAAATCAATAAAAAAATCAGATGTCAAAAAATCAATCAAAATTCAATCAAGAAATCATATCAATAAAAAAATCAATTGAAAAACAAATTAATCAAAAAATCATATGTCAAAAAATCAAATCAATCAAAAAATCAAATCAATCAAAAATTCGATCAAAAAATCAAATGTCAAAAAATCCATTAAATCAATCAAAAATCAAATCAATCAAAAAATCAAATCAATCAAAAAATAAATCAAAAATCAAATCAGTCAAAAAAATCAATCAAATAATCAAATCAATCAAATAGCAATCAAAAAATTAAATCAATAAAAAATCAATCAAAAAATCAATCGAAAAATCAGATCAATCAAAAAATCATCTCAATTCCTTTGATTTTATTTGAGATCGCCAGTATTGATTTGGTAAAATGTGCTCCACTGATCATCTTTCTTGCCTCTCTTTCCTCTTCTTTCCTCTTCTTTCCTCTTCTTTCCTCTTCTTCCCTCTTCTTTCCTCTTCTTTCCTCTTCTTTCCTCTTCTTTCCTCTTCTTTCCTCTTCTTTCCTCTTCTTGATCATCTGACCTTCCTCATTTCGGTGATTAGACTTTATCTAAAGTTTTCGAAAGAGTCTGGTCCAAAACATTGGTTTCTAAACCTCTCTCTCTCTCTCTCTCTCTCTCTCTCTCTCTCTCTCTCTCTCTCTCTCTCTCTCTCTCTCCCTCTCTCTCTCTCTCTCTCTCTCTCTCTCTCTCTCTCTCTCTCTCTCTCTCTCTCTCTCTCTCTCTCTCTCTCTCTCTCTCTCTCTCTCTCTCTCTCTCTCTCTCTCTCTCTCTCTCTCTCTCTCTGAACTCCTCTCCGGTCCTCCTGTAGAAGGAAGAAACCTCAGAATTTCTTGTCCTGACGAAGGTGAATCAGAAACTTATGCTTACTAAAAAAATTTCCTTTGAAAGTAAAATTGTCAAGTTCCGCTTAGAAATGGGATAAAAAAAATTTTTTTTTTCCTTTCTCCACTCGCATCTGATTTAAAAATTAATGAATAAATAAATAAAAATAAAAAATAAAAAATATATAAACAAGATTTTTGGTAGTAACTTTAAAAAACTGGGTTTTTAAATTATTATTATTATTATTATTATTATTATTATTATTATTATTATTATTATTATTATTATTATTATTATTATTATTATTATTATTATTATTATTATTATTATTATTATTATTATTATTATTATTATTATTATTATTATTATTATTATTATTATTATTATTATTATTAAATGTCTCATCCGCTACTTTCCTTCAAGTGATCCTACAAAAGCCATTCAATTTCCTTCATCCATATTAATACACTTGCCTTCTTATAACTTCTTCATTCCATCAATCCACCTCCATTTGAGTTTGCCTCTTCCCCTATTGCCTGCCACCTCAGACATAAATTTTTTTTATCATACATTCAAAACTCATAAGTACCTTCTATTCAAAGTTAATAAGTACTCGTAAATACCTTCTATTCAAAGCTAATAAGTACTCGTAAGTACCTTCTATAAGTACTCATTTGTTTTTTCTTCCCGTCAAATATCTCTGCCAGCAGCATATATCTCTAATCCTTTCATTTATAATGCTGTCCCTTGTCTTCACCATACAAATATCTCGTAAGAATTTCAATTTCCTTTTCTTTTTTCTTTAGGACTACTTAACACTCTTTAACCCTCCACAACACTATGATCAATCTCTTCATTCACCTCTCCGAAAGATTCGGTATATATACCAGTTAAAACCTAAAGACTTGTGTTCGCTAGGTTTCCACCTTCCAACTTTAATTTTTCAAACCTAAATCGACTTTCGTCTCCTTTGATATTTATTTTCATAGCATTGCTTTTAGATGTTACTTTTTAGTCTTTATCCTTGGCACATTCGTTTAAACTCAATCCATAAATCACGCATTTTTCTCATGAATCAGTAACTAACATAGTATCGTCACCAAAACAGTAAAACCAAATTACCCTCATGTAGACACATGTCAGCTCCTCTCCCAATTCTATCTATATCCCTAACTACATTGTCCAATCCATAAAGACATTAATCAAATAACCATGGAGACATAAGACAACCTTGTCACAGATATACTATTTTAAAGAACTCCCCCTTTCATCCCCCTTAATTCCAACACATGATATAATATTCCTATAAAATTTTGTAATATCTTTTAATAACATTTTTTATATTCAATTGACTTATTTCACTATAATTAGAGTACCCCTTTTGGTCACCCTTACTCTTATGAATTGGCACAAGACTTGAGTCTTGCCAATCTAGTGGGCATCTTGTACCTTTCCCCATCAAATATTTAATAAGTTCATCAATTAGTTCAAGACACTATTACTTCCCATTTTTAATATTTCAACCGTGGCTCAGTCGGTAGAGCAACAGAGTTGCATGACAATGGCCAGTGTTCGATCCCGAGTCCGGAACCTAGGTAGAAATTACCTAAAGATGTTCCCTTCCTATAATAGGGCTATGCCCGTGAGGTGTGAACTATATATAAG
>JABUQX010146301.1:2500-10000 GCA_015478945.1 Trachelipus rathkii | reverse complement strand
ACAACACTCTTTCTAATTTGAAAAGAATAAAAGTTATATAGAATTAAATTTACCACTTTCAATTTGGTTTTAGAAAAAAACAGATCAACAACTTTTTGTAAATCTGCCTTTCTCCTCTTATTCGCTGCCAGCCCCCAAGAACTCTCCTTCTGAAAAGTTCAACTCTTTCTGGCCTATTTCTCATCTATTTCTCCCCTATCCCAAATGGTCCTATTATTCTACCCACCCCCTCCCTTCCTTTGTGCCCCTATACCTCTGCCTGTGATCGCACATGATAAGTGCATGGGATCTTGAGGTCTATGAACGTTAGAAGGTTGGTGCCGGATAGCATATCTCTCCCTGTTCTGAGTGGGAGGTGTTCTCTCTGCGGCGATGCTGCCTTCAAAACAACCCCACCTCTATGCCTTAATACCAACACTTTTCCTCAGTGCTGGAAACGTGCATATGTCCAGCCAGTCCCGAAAAAGGATACCATACTTCTACCTTATCGTCTAGCAGCTCTCGCTTGTTTTCTATCTAAAACCCTGAAATTCTTCTAGCTCTCATTTCCTTGATCATCTGGAGTTTCATTCCCTTCTTTCAGATCATCATGATAGATTTCGTAGCTCGAGGTCAACTGATAACATACTTTTCCATCTCACTGATTTATGGTCTTCTGCCATTAGGGACCATGAGGAGTCTTGTGTGGTGGGGTTTTGGACATAGCAGAAGCTTTTGACCTTGGTATGGCTAGTAGCTACTTTCTAAGCCCCCTTCCTTTGGGTTTCTCCTTCTCTTTGCTTGCTCTTGTCAAGTTATCTCTCCGATCATTCCACATCATTACTCGTTGATGGATATATCTCTTCCTCTTCTTCTGTTAATTGTGGTGTTCAAGGTTCTGTTTCTATCTTTCAACTTTATTTTTACTTTAAATTAACGTTAAACTCAGCTATACTTCTAACTCTGTTCATTCTTACTCCGATGACTCAACTCTTCATTCTTCCACTCATTTCCCTCCAAATCTGCCCTCTTGCATTAGAGCTGCCTCCCCTGTTCAGCTTCCCATCTATTCTTGGGTGGACTGTGGAATTTTCCGGTGGGGTCATCGCAACCTTGTGAAATTCAACTCTTTAAAAATCCAACTTCTTCACATCTTCCTCTCAAAAACACTTCCCAACTGTAATATTCCTTACTACGTCACTAAAGCCTAACCTGTGAACAACATAAATATTCTTGGCATGAACATAAACGACAAATTGTCTTGGAAATCTCATATCACAACGGCTGCTAAAGTGACCTCAAAGAAGTTGAAAGTTCTGTTCAGGCTGCGGGATTTTTTTCTTCTATACAAAGCTACTCCAGTTAATTAAGGACTTTATTCACCCTTGTTTGGAGCACTGTTCCCACATTTGGGGTGGCTCCTGTTCCGCCCTCTTTTGAATAAGGTTGAGTCTATAAAGTTAAGAGGCTAATAAACTGGCCCCTACTTTCAAACTCCCGTGATCCATATTTCGCTGCGACGTGACAATGGTACACTCTCTCTTTTCTATTGTTCTATAGGTAATGCAACGGCAAATGATCGAGGGAGTTGATCTCACGCAATCAGTCATCAGAGCGTCACCCTCATAGCACAAGGGGTGCCTTGCTCCCTTATGAAATCTGCGAGAGGATTGAAAACCCCAGGCTCTCTCTCGTTGTGGTGCCTCCTTCTTTACAGCCACCTGTGTTCCGTGGAACTCCTTGCAATCTTCTGTTTTTCCTACTGTATTTAATCTTCCAATCTTCAAAGCCCACGTCTTGGGTGGGTTTCCTGTATTTTATTTTCTGCCCCTTCTTGAAAAGGGCCAACCGTTGACTGGTGATATTCTGTATAGCAGCAGCAGCATACATAGTTAGTTATATATAGATAAGAAAGTATATATATATATAAATAGACTTATATATATATATATATATATATATATATATATATATATATATATATATATATATATATATATATATATATATATATATTTATATATATAAATATGCATGCTAACATTGGTATCGAAGTCAGTTCCTCTTTGATTTCTTGTCGGGGAGACGAGTTTGGCATTGTTCGTTTTTCAGGAGCTTCTATTGGTAAAAATATTGTTAGAACTCTTTCAAAGCTGATGGCACCACAAATCCATGACTCAGAGTGGAAACTATATACGGTGTAGTATTGAATCAGTAATCCGTCCTAATTATATATATATCATATATATATATATATATACATATAGTTAAGGTTAGTTATACGAAAAAATAAATTTAGGATGGACAGTTTTCTTATTTAAATATATATATATATATATATATATATATGAATTTTGATATATATATGTATATATATATATATATATATATATATGTATATATGTTATATATATATTATATATATATAGTTACATATATATATATATATATATATAGCATATATATATATATATAGTATATATATATATATAGGACGAAAACGTTCCCTCAGTAGTCAATAGCCCATTTCTCGTCAATGTATTTATTTTTATATTAAATTGCTATTTTTAATGATAGGTATTATGTAATAAATACCATTGACAGAATAAAGTATTTTTGATTTTATTTTATTTTATTATTATTATTATTATTATTATTATTATTATTATTATTATTATTATTATTATTATTATTATTATTATTATTATTATTATTATTATTATTATTATTATTATTATTATTATTATTATTATTATAATACATATTATTATTATTATTATTATTATTATTATTATTTTTATTTTTATTTTTATTTTTATTTTTATTTTTATTTTTATTTTTATTTTTATTTTTATTTTTATTTTTATTTTTATTATTATTATTATTATTATTATTATTATTATTATTATTATTATTATTATTATTATTATTATTATTATTATTATTATTATTATTATTATTATTATTATTTTTTATTATTATTTTTTTATTATTACTTCATATGATTTTTATCATTATTATTATTATTATTATTATTATTATTATTATTATTATTATTATTTCTATTATTATTATTATTATTATTATTATTATTATTATTATTATTATTATTATTATTATTATTATTATTATTATTATTATTATTATAGTCTGTCATACCTCAAATCTATTTTATATCTATAGTTAGGAACAGAATCCTTTAAAAATATTTAAAATTATGTATATAACCAAACAGTGTGAAATCCTCACCTTCATAATATTTTCTAATACTTCCAAAGTTTTCTGAGGTTGTTTTATGGACGGATTCGATCTCAACCTTGCCCATACTTCTGCCGTTGTGGTTGCTTGTTCTTGCTGGTTTGTAACACTATAATTAATGAATCTACCATTCACATTATCTACGAAGATACCATTGATCATTTGATTTTCATTCGTCTCGTCTGAAGAGATCGTCCGAATAATATTTATGAAGGCGTTTTTACAAGCGATGTTCGATATGTTTTTGTCGCCGATCTTTTTTGAAAAATAAAAACGAAAACAAAAAAAAATTATTTGTTTGAAAAGAAAATGAGGAAATAAATAAAAAGTATTTCTATTAGTGGAATTATTATAATCTACTTGTCTTAAGTATAATAATAATAATAATAATAATAATAATAATAATAATAATAATAATAATCTACAAATGTGAAACGTATTGAAATTTACAGTAATAAATCACGAAATCTTTGTACATAAATTTCGCTAATAAATTTCGAACCACACACGCTGCTTTACTTAATTTGGGCTTGACACTTTTACACAAGATCTTTTATATCGAGTAATAAAATGGGGTTAATATGATATAATATATAACATATATATATATATATATATATATATATATATATATATATATATATATATATATATATATATATATATATATATATATATTATATAGTGAGTTAGTAAAGTTATATATATATATATATATATATATATATATATATATATATATATATATATATATATATATATATATATATAAGTTATTATATTATGTATTAATAATCAGATTGAGTAAAATTTGTTAAAATAGTATTGTAGGAGTTTTATCTGGAAATCATAAGAATCAATCCGGAAATCATAATAATTAATCTGGAAATAATAGAAATTAATCTGATAATTAATCAAAAGAATTAAGCTGTAAAATATAAAAATTAATTAAGATATCATAAGCGTTAAAATGAAAATTATATGAATTACTCTGGAAATCGTAATAAATATAGTAATTATATAAAATTAGTCTGGAAAACATTAGAATAATCTGGAATTCATAAGAATTAATCTAGAAATTAAATAAATTTATCTGTAAAACAAGAATTAATCTAGGAATCATAAGAATTACTCTGCAAATCGAATGATTAATTGAGAAATCAAAGCAATAAAATTGAAAACAAAGACTCCCTTTTAAATGTTTTAAAATTTATTTTTAAAATAAAAATTTTAAAATAATTAATTAATAAACATCACTTAGGATTATACTAGGTAGGATTAATCTGGGTTTGATTTAGAAACACACACACACACACACACACACACACACACACACACACACATATATTATATAGCAGCAGCAGCAGTTGAGCTACATATATTATATTATTATGTTGTTATATATATATATATATTATTATTAAGGTTATTATTATGTTATTAGCATATATATATATATATTATTACAAAGCCCAATACTTATTGTTAGTTAGTCAGTTTATTTATTAAGTATATATATATATATATATATATATATATTATTATATATTATATTATTATATTATATATTATTATTATATATATATATATATATATTATTATTATATATATTTCATATTATTACATATAAGTTACATAGTTAAGAAGAAGATATGTACATATGTTGGTGCTATTATTATTATATATATTTGTTATATATATTACATATTAATATATATATATAAGTTAAAAGAGTTATTATATATATATATATTTATAATATATGATATTATACTTTTAGTAGATAAGATAAATTGTTAAAAAAAATTTTAAAGTGGTTTAAAATTACTAAAGTATTTTAAATGTTAAAATTTAAGGAAATATTTATTAAAATGAAAATACAACTATTATTTTCATTACCATAGAGAGTAAGGTGCTGAAGGCATCTCTTTTTTATGAAGATGCAAATAGCCGACAAGAGAAAGCCTCGAACACCTTTCCAAAGATACACATTCATTTGTCAGAGCCTATACATATATACATATTATTACAGCATAGTGAGTTATTAAGTTATATTATTGTTATTATTATATTATTATTATATTATTATTATTATTATATTATTATATATATTATTATTATTATTATATATATATTATATATATTATTATATATACATTATTATTATTATATCTTTATGAGAAGAAATGTTTTCCTAAGTAAAATAAATATACCCACATGTACAAACAAAGATATATATATATATTATTATATATATACATATACATACAGGTGTCCCAGAATCGAAGCGGCATATATACGGGTATAATAATGGAAAATAGGAGCATATTACTATATATATATTATTACAGTATAGCATAGTAAGGTATATATATATATATATATATATATATATATATATATATATATATATATATATATATTAGTTATATATATATATATATATATATATATATATATAGGCTCGTTAACGTTTCGTTACGGAGATGCAGTTCACACCAGCCAACTGTATAAGTTAAATATTACTACACCTGCAAACTAACGTACGAAACGTGAGAAATGGAGGTAGTGAGTTGGTAAACGACAACCAACGAATTTGTACCTTTGCAATAAGTCAAGCGATAACCTATCGCAGGGTTAGTTTACCAACATACAAGTGTGACGCCTACACCGCTCATATTGTCTTAATATTGTCTTTTCGGAAGATTCGTGTATCATAATATTACATACTTTTTTTGATGCCTCACACTTATTTCAACAGGGAATGTGACGATATTGTGTAGGCGTACGGATTGTGTGACGGGAATGCACACGAGGACGTATCAGCAACTATGTCATACTGGGACATTTAAACCGGCTGGCATTGCGAACGGAATTATGAGGAACTTCGCTACTGCCATCGTGCCCATGACATTCTCCGGTATTTTGACGCAAACCAGCCATTGAGTGTACTTAGA
Organism: Trachelipus rathkii; assembly: GCA_015478945.1. Taxonomy (NCBI): domain Eukaryota; kingdom Metazoa; phylum Arthropoda; class Malacostraca; order Isopoda; family Trachelipodidae; genus Trachelipus; species Trachelipus rathkii. The sequence continues at coordinate 3,806 of JABUQX010146301.1, read as the reverse complement.
GCGGCGGCCGAACTTGCTACTTTACGTTCAGCAATATGGAGAATACTGCCGGCGGATGGATGCCATGAATATCATTTGCAACGTGTACAGTATTTACTGCCCACCAACATAGGACGTCGACGTGACTCCTGTGAATGATTTATCGGGCAGTGTAATACGAAGAGGCGTTTTCCAGAGTTGGTGCTGCGGACGGACGAAGCCATCTTCAGTAAAAGTGGCCCTCATGACCAGAGGGACAGTCACGTGTGGGCTCAGGAGAAACCTCATGCAATCAGGAAGCACCATTACCAGCATGAATTTTAATGTAATGTGTGGCTTGGATTATTGGGTCATAATCTCCTCAGCCCCTATTTCCTACCTGACCGCCTGAACGGTCAGAACTACCTTCAATTTCTTCGGAATGGTTTCGATTGCTCCTTAAGGATGTACCCGTGTTTCAGTTGGATGGCTGCCAGCTCACTTTGTCAGAGACACACGCACCTAGCTTGATAATAACTTCCATTGGTCATGGAGGCACTGTTGCTTAGCCTCCAGGTTCGCCGGACCTCACACCGTTGGACTTCTTAGTCTGGGACACAATCAAAGGTGTCGCATACGCCGCTCCAGTCAATAACGTTTGGAAACTGCTAGAAAAAAATCGGGCAATCATGTGCAGACATAGCAGCAGATAAATGCTTGTCGGTGACAATATCCGTTTTTCGGAGCTGCCGTTTTGTTTATGGGGAATCCTATGTGGCATACAGTATTCCCACCCTCTTAGGTTTGCTCCCTCGCCAATAACTCCGTAACGAAGAGTTACCAAGCATATATGTATAGAGTTTTATGCTCTACTTTCCCTCAATTTACCCGTATATAAAGTGGCGCCGTTTCATTCTGGGACACCCTGTATAAGATAGAAAGAAGATAGTTAGCAGCATATATATGCTATTATATGGTATATATAGCAGCAAGAAGAAGAGTTAGCTGTTATTACATTGTTAATATTGTTGGTTATGTTAGCTATATGCTGCTATTGGTTATTACATAAACATGCTGAAGGCTGGTTATATATTATGCTACATATTAGCTGTTAAGGAAGGCTGGCTGCTACAGCATATGTACAGGCATATGTTATATTATATTAATATACATATACATATATATATTATTATGCCATAAACATATACATATATGCCATATTATTATTGTTGTTATGCATATATGCTACTATATATATATATATATATATACTACTATGGCTGTTGAGCTATATATATATGTTATTGCGCGTGCTATATATATATATATTTATATATATATATATATA
>JABUQX010146300.1:42500-44980 GCA_015478945.1 Trachelipus rathkii | reverse complement strand
TATTATAAAGAAAAGCTCAGGTGTTCAGTATCGATTGATCTGAGATTTTCTTTGTGATAAAATTAATTGTAAAAATTTAATCACTATTTAAAATGTAAATATAAAGGAAAATAGATTTGGTGATTCAGCAGATTATAGTTATTTGTACCGTTAATTTTTCCTATTAATTTAACTTTTGGCAAGTGAATTCTCCATTATACCTACAGAGTTTAATTTTCCTAACTAAATCAGTATTTCGCTTTGACCAAATATTTACAGTGGATAAATAAAATATGATGATCATAAATAAATCAAATCAACAAAGTTTACTGTAGAGTACAGTAATATATTTGTTGCAACTAATATAAGAATGCTATAGTTACAAATCTTTTGTTCTAGTAGCCAAATTCTAGCTCAAATGGAAATAAATATGTAGTAAATCCAACGAAAATATTGCTGTTGTAACTAAACATTATTTAGTAAATCTAACCATATTTGTTGCTAAGGTAACCAATATTCCCACTTAGATTCCTAATAAATGTTTTGGTTAACCGAATCAAAATCTTTTGTCCTAGTGACCAAATTCTAGCACAAACAAATAAATATTTAGTAAATCTAACGAAACTTTTGCAGTTATAACTAAACTTTATGTAACTAAAAATAATTAATTAGTAAATCTAACCAAAATTCAGTTGCAATTGCCAAATTCCAAATTCCCACTTCGATTCCTAATAAATTTTTGGTTAACCGAACAAAATATTTGATCATGATAAATAAATCAAACAGGTTATTACAAATAAATTTTGATTGTGAGAATCAATAGTGTTGTTGATGCAACTAAAGTTTTGTGGTCCTTGTAACTAATTTCAGTTTTGTTGATGATGATTTGATAATCACAACCAAATAAATTGACTAAATGTTCGTTAGTGTAAGAAATATTTGGTTACTATTACCAACATTTTCGTCAAGGGCACAAAATATTCCGTTTATGGTAACGAAAATAGTTTGGTTATGCTAACCATAATTCGTGTGGTTCTATATTGACAAAAAAATTTCGCTGTCACAATCAACTTTTGGTCTATGCAATTATTTTTCATTATTTTTTCAGTGCGGGCTTTACAATCACCCAGCCAAGTTTGTTCTTTGGCACAAAGTGAATTAAGGAATGCGCTTAATAAAGATTTTTTTTTTTACATTATTTTCATTGATATTCATTATAGGATACATATCTAATACAGTAAATGTCAAAAAATGATACAAAAATATTTTTGAAATAATACTTATTTTATTCAAAAATAATTAAAATGTAGACCATATTGTCTCCTAAAATATTACTATAGTACACGATAAAGCGTTTTCTGTTATTCTTTTGTTTTAAAGGAAAACGGAGTTTTTAGCGTGTGCTAATATATATATATATATATATATATATATATATATATATATATATATATATATAATAACATATATATATATATATATATATATATATATATATATATATATATATATATATATATATATATATATATATATATATATATATATATATATAGGTGAAATACCAGAATAGGGGCGAGTTTTCAAGAGACTTTTCAAAGAAGTTTATTTACATGAAAAGTTTGATAAATATGTATAGAATATAAAAATCATGGTATAAAATAATAAAAAATTTATAAAAATAAATAAATAAATAAATTAATTGTATACTTTATTTTAGGTCTGGCAAGGTTCTTACTCTTTCTCAATGACCGTCGGTAATTAAATTTTCGTCAGTCCTGGTGTTATTGATTACTGTAGAATGTGTTGTTGCATGATTTGGTAAAGAAATATGTTACTAGACAGTATTTGTGATATATGTGGTGATGATAGTGAATTATCAGGCTTTTAAAATATTTCAATTTAATATGTAATGAAAAAGTACAAAATGTAAAAGAAATTGCAGACATATAAGAAAGTGTTTCTTTTAGATGAAATAAATGAATTCAAAATCCAGTTTAGGAGTATAGGGTTTGGTATATAATATATATATATATATATATATATATATATATATATATATATATATATATATATATATATATATATATATATATATATATATATATATATATATATATATATATAAATATTAATAAAAACCATTTAAATAAAAACAAAAATATTTAATATATATACTGGATATATATATATATATATAATAATATATAATAATATATATATATATATATATATATATATATATAATATATATATATATATATATATATATATATATATATATATATATATATAAATATATATATATATATATATATATATATATAATATATATATATATATATATATATATATAATATATATATATATATATATAATAATAATAATATATATATGTATATATATATATATATATATATGGTCAGCGTTTAGATTGTCTATTTTTTTTCTTAAAAACTACGATAGCTACAGTAAAATGAAGTAATTTGGAATCCTGGTTA
>JABUQX010146300.1:5000-35000 GCA_015478945.1 Trachelipus rathkii | reverse complement strand
TGTATAGAATCTATTTTTTATTCTTGTGAGCGAGCCGCTATAAAAAAAAGATTGGGAACCACTCCATGGTCTAGGAAGCTGGGGAGGAACATTTAATTTTCCATTTTCTGATATATATATATATATAGCAGCAAAGATATATATATATATATATATATATATATATATATATAGCAGGAAGAAGAGTTAAGGTTGGTGCTATATATATATATATATATATATATATATATATATATATATATATATATATATATATATATATATATATATATATATATATATATATATATTAATGTAATGTAGTTGAAAACCGATTTACGAATCGGTATAAAGTAACTGAAGTCTTCTTGATTGAGATGCAAAATTCTTAGTTCATTCATCGAGAAACTGCTCACCAGTCTGTGCAACGTATTCACGATAAGACACTCAGCTTGGACAAAAAAAAACTGCCATGAATTACACAATCTATACTTGTTAGCCAGGTTTTGCATCTCTTAATTGAGAGTAGAAAGGGGAGGGGGTCTCTTTCAATGTTGTTTGCAGTTGCCAGAAAGGTAAGAGTGATCATATAAGTGCGTTTGATACTGATGGATAAAATACCTTTGAATGTTCCGATCAGTTAACTGAAGATCTGAGTCAGAGTTATTAACTGAAGCTCGGAGTTAGAGTTATTTGACTCACTTCAGGAAGAAAATTGTCCAGTAAATGCTTATATTTTTATTGAATATTTCACATTTCTTTCGTAAATTTAATTAACTTAATCATCTTCTCATATTAGGATGAAGGTGAACGAGAGAAAATGGCACTGAATTTCTTCTGAAAGGTTAACGGTGCCTGCCATTTAATCGCAGCTTTCAAATCCTTGATTTAACTTCGTATACAATGTATATGCCCATATCAACAACTACCTTTTACTCAGAATCGTTGAGTAAATAACAAGGATGATATCCTAACATTATATAACTTTACATACTCCGACGATAAAGGTCAAGAAATCAAAACTGTGTTAAGTATAGCTGGAAAACTCTCTGCTTAAAATGTCCGTTGTAATTGAGGACACAACATTTAGAAATGTTCTCAGAAAAGAACTTCTTCTTCTGTATTACAAGAACCATCATTTCTTACACAATAAAGGTATTAGGAGAGATATATGGATCGATTTTCTCCATTGTAGAGATTTCTCTGAAGAATTTTATTCACTCTTTAATGGTGTAGTGCTCTACATTTTTCACCTCATTGACTTCATAAATTACGAGATTCAGTCCATGGAAGGAAGTCTTATATTATATATATATATATATATATTATATATATATATATATATATATATATATATATATATATATATATATATATATATATATATATATATATATATATATATATATATATATATATATATATATATATATATATATATATATATATATATATTTTTTTTCCTACTATCAGAAAACAACCGTCTTGACCTTGTCCAACAAAGTGTCGTATTTCCATTGCCATTATCTGAATTGCATTTATAATAGTTTGAGCTACTAATGATATATCAAGCTCACTGAGGACAGCAAAGGCCAAGGACTGTTCTCACACCAATTCCTCTAGTCCTTTTCCCAAGTTCTTGGCATCCAAGAATAACTGTTCAGTTTTAGCAGTTTCTACAACTTTATTGGTAAATATTTAATATCATTTATACTATTCACTATAAATTTTTCTTTCAACAGAGCAATAGTTTTCCAAGATCTCTTTCAGGACCCTGTGGGAATGAAATTTCGCATTTTTTCGAAGAATTCTGAAGATGTTCTTGAAGCACAAAATCTGGAGCTTCTCTTCGAATATATATGAAGCAAATCCTGAAAACATGCGATTCAACAACTGCTAAACTATATTGACAAATCATGGCTTGAACAAAAAGAGGAATCTTCATTATTATAAAAACCAATTTAGTTTTTTTTTTTCAATAGTATAAGCTGCTTTCTTAATCATATCAAATTTCCGACTGACATTTGATCTTACCAAGATCAAATCAAAAGACTTAGAAATTATCGACGCTTTCACTGGCTTCCTAATGCCATTCTGATTTCATCTGATTCTTCATATTTTCATGAAATGCTTTGCACCTGGTAAAGGGTCGGACAATATGAGTACAGTGAAAACAACGTTGGAATAATATATAGCTTAAAAATTTACGTGAATAAAGCTCAAATTTGGCTCAACAAGGAATATTGAAGAAGCTTTGCAAGGTTGGGAAACGAATTTCTTGTAAAAATATATTTAAATAATAAACCACAAAAAGAAATATTACTCATATTTTTCTCAAAAAGTTTTAATACCTTTTTAATAACTTAATAACTTTTTAATAACTTTTTAAAATTACCTAATTAAATGAATGCTGTACAGGTTTGTAACTTATTTGTTTCATCTAATACATACGCCACAAATTTATTTTTTCTTTTCCAGGGGGGGGGGCGGCAAGTGCCCCCTCTTGTTCCACCCTACAGTCGCCCATATATATATATATTATATATATATATATATATAGGATATAGTATATATATATATATATATATATATATATATATATATATATATATATATATATATATATATATATATATATATATATATATATATATATATATATATATATATATATATATATATATATATATATATATATATATATATATATATATATATATAGGACCATAGTTAGAAAATATTTAAGAGGGGGTTTAAATCAAATCAAGAACAGTGTACACAGAGAAAAAAAAATCAATCGTAAACTAAAATTCGATCAATCAAAGTATCATTCAATCAAATGTAAATAGCAAATATATTTGATTTGCCATGATATTATTTCGAAAAATACGTAAATAAATTGATAATTATAACTTTTAAATTAAATTTTAATCTTTAAATCAGGCTCATGAATTTAAATTAATACATAACTGTAAAGAAATGGAACTACTTCATATCGCGTACGAATTACTGATTTGCGACCCAACAATTGAATTTATATACAAGGCCTTCAAAACGCAGGTTTTCATTTAATTTGTATCAAAAATGGATGCCATGATTCGTCTTTATATACAAGTGTGTATTGTTGCGCCGTAGCTGCCATCTTTCTTTCATGTAAATTATTTAATCTTGCATATTCTGGTGTAAATGTCTTTATAAAAATAGTGAAAATAGACTATTACCACATATTCAACTGTTTCAGACGTGTTAACTGTGTTTCATACAGTATAATAAATAAAAAATATATATATTTTTGGAAAAAATAGGCCTTATAATGGCAATATACTCGCATACTTTGTGTTTCATTATTTCTGCACCAAAATATTTTTACGGATTTGTTTATCTCGCCCAAGTTTATTCATTATGTAGTTGTTTTACAATGTTGTGTCATTAGAACAATAAAAATAAACAGACAGTAAGAAGCCACTTGGGCCTATCAAGATTGTCTCATGTCAAGCTAATAGAATCAATCACCAAACATGCTCATGCAAATCCACAAAGCACCCTAGGGCTTGCCAATAACTTACATAGTATACATGCCATAATTTTAAAAGCAATTAGTTTGTTTTCCCTTACTTCAAGTCTATAGGGTTAATATCATTTTCCACAAATAATTTTTTGTGGCAATGACCAAGAAAATTCTGCAATTAGTAACAGCTTACAGCCATACCTAACTTAATATCTCTTGGTCAGTAAAACTTAGTATATATATATATATATATATATATATATATATATATATATATATATATATATATATATATATATATATATATATATATATATATATATATATATATATATATATATATATATATATATATATATATGGCCAGCATCCCGAATAGTTCAGGCATGTAACTAGAAAACTATAACATCTACAGGAAAATAAATAACATTTTTGATTTCAGGAAGTAATTTCATCGAGGAAACTTAAAAAAAAATTATTTTATTCTAATATTTATTAATAACTTCTTAAATATTAGTAATATCTTAGACCTGAAATAGTGCACGCTCTGATTGACCTTGAAACCTGCATTAGTCTCGAGAGCAAAAGTTGCCAAATACCGTTTTTTTAACGCTTTGGAGAAAATATTATTTTTTTTATATCCTTTTTAGGGGGTTTGAGCCAACAGAGGGACAGAGGGGGGACAAAGTCCCCCCCGTTGTCCCCCAGTAGTCCGAGAACCCCCGACTCTATCCATTGTTCTTGTTTACCCGTGGGTATTCGTCTGTTTTAAAAAAAAAATCAACATTTGGCACCTTTGCGTCCTAAGTCGGAGTAAGCAGCATCTTCGAATTGTCAAAAAACTGTAATATTTTCAACATTTTTAACAATTTTAATTTTTTAAAAAGCGTTATTTTTTTTTATTTTTTTTTAAATTTCTCTCCCGATTAATAAAATTATATTTATTTTTATGTATGTTATATTTTTTTATTCACATATATTAATTTTTAGATAAGTTGACATTATATATATATATATATATATATATATATATATATATATATATATATATATATATATAGTATATATATAGTATATATATATATATATATATATATATATATAAGAAGAGTATATGCATATATATATATATATATATATATATATATATATATAGTATATATATAGTGGTGGCTCCAGGGCAGGGCAACCAGGCCAATCGCCCTGGGCCCCGCACCTTATAAGGGCCTCACACGCATGCAGAGGCTATCAGATTTAACGCCATGGTAATTGTTACCCAGAGGGTTGTCACCCCCAATGATAATGAAAATCACAGGATATACTCTAAAAAAATAAAATAATGAATAGTAAAAACGAAAATTGTCGCTCTTGTTAGGAAAAAAAACTACAGCCTCTCAAAGTTGTTAAAAATCCCCTAAAAAAAAATAAAAAATAAAATAAAAATCACAGGATATACTTTAAAAAAATAATAATGAAGAATAATGAAAATGAAAATCAGCAGTCTCTTTAGGAAAAAAAAAGTTATAGCCTCTCAAAGTTTAAAAGTTTCCCATAGACTTTCTTATAAAAAAAAATTAGTGGACCTCGTGCTCGTATTAGGGCCATCCTAGTTCAGGTTATGATAAGATTTGTTAATTCTACATAGATATTCTCTGTGTATACCTAACAAAACTTATCATAATTTGACTTAGGGGACCTGAAATGAGACCTACCCTGGATGTATCAATATTGAAGAGTCTATGGGAGTTTTAATAGCTTTGAGAGGATGTAGCTTATTTTCTTAAATAATTGACCAAACTTGCATACTTAACATAGTCATATAATAAAAAACAATTTATTGGGTAGCTAACTGTGCAAAATGATAATGATACAAAAATTTCAAGATTTTCTGGTTAAAAAAATTATTATTTTTTTTTTTTTTTAAAAGACAGTTGATATAAACCATGTCCATATATGATGATATATACCTATTTAGATTATAAAATTGCTAGCAATATATATATATATATATATATATATATATATATATATATATATATATATATATATATATATATATATATATATATATATATATATATATATATATATATATATATATATATATATATATATATAGTCAGGGGGTAAAAAAAAGTTTGAGGTTGGTGGGGTAAAAAAAAAACAAAACCCCTCCCCCCTTTCCTGAAAATATTTTTTTGAATTTTATGGGCTATTCTGGTAGCCCTCTTTATTATCTATAAAAAATGCCAAAAGAAAATGGGCTGCTCTAAATTGACAGTAATCAGCGATAACAAATGTCGAACCCCAGTTAAAAAATGGCTACAAAACCTTTTTACAGTTTTTAAAACTTTTGCTACCATTTCAAATGTATTACATTTTTTTAACTTTTTTATTTGGTAGATACTACATATTGATGGAGGAACTTGGGCAAACTAATAATTTTTTTTGAAAATTATTGGATGTCCTTGAAAAAAAAATTTTTTTTTTAACCTGGATGTGTTATTATTAAAGTGCATAAAAGTTGGAAAGTAGCTTGGAAAGTAGCTGAATGATGACAAGGCTAGAACAAAGGGGGGGTAGGGAGAAAAATGCTCATGAAAGTACCAGGGTTTGGGAGTCGGAGTCGGGGAGTCAGTAGTTTTGAAGAGAGTGGAGTCTGAGTCGGTAATTTTGAAGAGGGTGGAGTCGGAAATTTTGAAGAGGGTGGAGTCGGAGTCGGTAATTTTCAAAAGAGTGGAGTCGGAGTCGGCAATTTTCAAAAGGGTGGAGTCGGAGTCGGTAATTTTGAAGAGGTCGGAGTCGGAGTCGGTAATTTTGAAGAGGGTGGAGTCGGAGTCGGAAATTTTTGAACCGACTCCACTAGAAGAACTAGAACAAAGGGGGTATGGGTGAAAAACACTCAGGAAAGTACATGAGCACTCAGGAAAACGGCTAGAAGCATTGAAAGTAGCTTAGAAAGTAATATTTTTTTTTACCCCATGTTTTGTTTTTTTTACCCCATTTTATATCGTCAAATGGGGTAAAAAAAAAAATCTTAGTTTTTTGGATTTTTTAGAAATGTTATTATTACCTATTCCATACCTTCACTAATACCAACCTCAATAACATGTATACCATAGCATTTCTATATGTCAAGTGTATGAGGAGAGAAACAAAAGTTAAAGATTTTTGTTTTTTTTTTTTATCCTGTCTGACTATATATATATATATATATATATATATATATATATATATATATATATATATATATATATATATATATATATATATATATATATATATATATATACAGTGGCGGCTCTAGGCTTTGCGGGGCCCTGGGCGGCAATGACAGCACTGGGCTTTGCGTGGTCCTAGGCAGTTTTTCATAGAAAACATACACAAGTATATAAAGTATTAAAATCTGTACATTATATATATACCGTAAAATGGGGGGAAATGGGTAATTTTTTGAAGATTTTTTTTTTTTATGTTGAAGTGGCAAAAATCAGATATTTAAGTTAGACCCATGTTTAAATATTTATTTTCAAATTTAAAGCTTTGTAAATGTTATAGCATAACGAAAATATAAAAAATGTAAAGAAAAATATTTGTAGCAAATTTTTGAAAAATGCAATTTTCAAAAAAAAATTTTGGGGGTAAAATGGGTACTTGTAAATTATAGGACTTACGATTGAACAGTAGTATTGATATTAATACTGAAAGGTAATATAACTGTTAAAGATATTATAAAATTAATTTGGGTCGAAAATAACATGTGTGAGCTATATTTTTTTACCATTGTTAAAATCAATTTTTTTCTAAAATTATTTATTTTGGTTTTAATTTTTTAAAACTAAAATCAAGTTATAACCATATTTAAATGTTTTTTTTTCAAATTTAAACATTCATAAATGTTATGGCATAACAAAAATATAGAAAAATGTAAAAAAAAATATTTATAGTAAAATTTTGAAAAATGAGTGTCAAAAATGGAGTAATTTGCCCTTGAATAAAAATAAGTAATTGAAAATTATAATAATTACAATTGTACAGTATTATTTATTAATATTTCAAGTATATGAATAAAAATAATAATAGTAATAGTGGATAGGTAGGTAATAATATAATAATAATAAAAAACAACTTGTATACGGTACTGGTACCGTATGTACAGTAATAATACCTATGGTACCTAAAAGAATAGTAAATAATACAGTACCAGTTATAATGCATGTGGATGGTTTGGGTATCATATATAGCTATATCATTAGTTTTGACTAAGCCAAATTGGCTAAGCATGGGGATGGTTTGGGTATCATATATATATATATTAGTTTTGACTAAGACAAATTGGTGGATTTGTAGTTACAGTAATTTGACAAGCCCTAGGGTGCTTTGTGGATTTGCATGAGCATGTTTGGTTAGTGGGTTGACTGGGACAGTCTCGACAGGCCCGTGTGGCTTCTTACTGTCTCTATATTCTTAATGTCTTTAATATTAATAGAATACCTAATAATACCAGTTATAAAATAATAATAATAATAATAATAGGTACAGAAATAAAAAAACATTTGGTATTATTAGGGAAATTTTTTTGAGTTATAGTTGTCATTTATTTAATTTCAATTAAATACAAATATTGAATATAATATTTTTTCTAATCACTTGAATTATTAAAGCAAATACTTATATTATAAAATTACTCATTTTACCACAAATTACCCATTTTACCCCAAAACCAATCACCATTAATATTTTACGAACTAAAAGGAATATGTGCAATTATTTACATCAAAACTCTTACTTTTACACTTTTGTATATGGTATTAGTCAGATTTTAATCCAAACTGAAAATTGGCCGAGATACAGACCTTAGTTTATTTTTGGAGTTTCTAAAAAATTATTTTCAGAACACGGGGGAAATTTTTTTGAGTTATATTTGTCACTTATTTAATTTAAATTAAATACAATTATTAAATATAATATTTTTTCTAACAAAAAAACCTCAATTGAAGTTCCTAATCACTTCAATTATTAAAAAAACTTATGTTAAAAAATTACCCGTTATACCCCATCATACCCGTTTTCCCCCATTTTACGCGTATATATCCACATATACACTTTTAAGTATATATATATATATATATATATATATATATATATATATATATATATATATATATATATATATATATATATATATATATATATATATATATATATATATATATATATATATGGTAATTGTTGCCCAGAGAGCTTTCACAATCCCCATTTTTATGAAAATCACAGGATATACTCTAAAAAAAAAAGAATAATGAAGAATAGGGAAAACGAAAATCGTCGCTCTCTTTAAATGAACCAACTATAGACACCTGTGACATTGCCAACCACTAAAGTTTACCTAGTTGTTGATACCATTAACACATCTAGCAACAGAAACAAAGCAGTATACTTTCAAAGAAGTATAGTCAGATGAGGAATAGTGAAATAGAAATAGCTTTGTAAGTTGTAACTGATAATGCAGCCAATATTTCAAAAATGAGAACAAGGCTATTAAAATATGAGAATTGCGACTTGATTTGCATTGTGGGTTCAGCTTAAATTTATTAATAAAATTATTATTATTATTATTATTATTATTATTATTATTATTATTATTATTATTATTATTATTATTATTATTATTATTATTATTATTATTATTATTATTATTATTATTATTATTATTATTATTATTAACAAATAATATCTACCAGCTTTAGAAAAATAGAAGGCTCAACACTTGTGATCAAAGGAATTGAAAATTTAAAGAATGAATGACTTGCCATAACTCCAACTCATTATTAGGCCAGCATTATGCATCCCCATTACAGAGAAAATTATCTAAATTAGTGCAATTAATAAAATTGGGTGCAGAGTATTTGAGAACAAAGTAAATGTATGAAATGTATTTGTAGTAAATTTATGAAATTCTATTTTTAATATTTAAATATGCTTATAATAATAGATCACATAGCTATATCAGAAACTTAAAAAGATTACAAAAAAATCTTTTTTTTTAATATAAGATAAAAGGGTTCAGACTTCAGAGTGAAAGTTGTATCTGGCAAAAAAAAAAAAAAAAGAAAAGAAAAGAAAAGAAAGAAATTGCCATCAATATTCAGCATTAGCCACAATTACTGTAGTGTTTTGGCTAACTCTATTATGAGGTGAAAGAGCTTGAAAATTATTATGTATTAACATATTTGCCCATTATGACATTACTATATATATATATATATATATATATATATATATATATATATATATATATATATATATATATATATATATATATATATATATATATATATATATATATATATATATATATAGGACAGTCAAACCATCTAGGTTGTCTACATTTATGGCAACGTAGATCCATCTAAGTTTTGTTTAGGTATGTAGCATTGGTATAGGTAGGTCTTGGTTTAGTACCTTGCTAGTTCAGGTTATGGTAAGTTTTGTTAAGTATGCACATAGTAAACCTGTGTATACTTAACAAATCTTATCATAATTTGAACTAATAGGAACCTAAACCGAGACCTAACCTATATGGATTGTCTATGCTGTAGACTCTAACCTACCTTAGATAGGTCTGTTGCCATAATCATAGACCTAATCTAGATTGTTTGACTGACTCTAAATTGAATAGTTTAGCATAAGCTATAGATATTTGCTACATTATTAATTAATGTTATAGGCCTTACAGAGACTTCCAATAACTTTTATTAATTATTTCGGTGCATTTCCAGTATTCTCATAAAAAAATTATGAAAATTTGTAGAAAAGCCAAGTTAACAGAAAATTTATTCATGAAAAATTAATGAAGAAAATAATTAGAGAAGGGGGAGTCAAAGAAGTTTTAGTTTTAAAATTTACTATATAAAATTTTAAATGTATAAATATTTACATTGAATTTAAGGGAGATATTTTTAATTAAAATTATTTATTTATAGGAAATTTTTATATAAGGGGGAATAGAATCTCTTCTCTAACTTGCTGATTTCCTTCTTTCTGTTGACCAAATTGCTTCCTGTCAAATCCAGAGCCAATCCTTTTCTGAAAGGATAGGATTTTATAGACTCTTCTATATTATTATTATTATTATTATTATTATTATTATTATTATTATTATTATTATTATTATTATTATTATTATTACTTTTATTATTATTATTATTATTAAAAATGAAATTCAAATTTATTCATTTATTCACTCTATAGTTATAGTTTAAAGCAAATTGGTTAATATTTAATAATTAGATCCCCTTTCACCCTCTAATTCATTTATACAAATGAATGTGAGACCAAGATTGGATTAGTCAGCATACAAAACCCAAGTCTTTAAAAAATGATCTCACCTTTGTTGGAAGTTTCCAAGTAGGAAACTGAATTACATCTTCTGTATGGTAATATGGGGTAGAAAAATGATAAATAAGGCCCTCTTCTAGGCTGGCCTGTTGTATAATACTACTTGGCCTTCTTCACTGTATGGAGTAGTATGTCTTAGGCCAGATTTTCTTTTTGTATATTCTCATAAAAAAAAATAAAAAAATATTATAGTTTTTTGTAGGTATTATTATTTTTATTATCAGTGGCCACTGAATTAGTTGTTGATTCTCAAATAAAAATTTTTATTTGCCTAAATAGGCAGAGCAAAGAACACAGTCTTGCTCCAGTAGATATTATATAGGGTCTGGCACTCTGCCAATCCTAATTTTTATTGCAAATCACTTTCTTGCATCATTTTTTGCAGAGCTGGCATGATTCGGGCTTTCGCTTGAAGATTCATTTATATGTAAACAAACCATCAAGTGAAATGGGATCAAAAATAAATTTTTTGAGTCGTTCACTTAAAAATTTATTTTTATATTTAATTTTTATTATTAAGAAAAGGTCATTATTTAAAAATCTTCAACTTTAAGTGGCCATAATAATAAAAATAATAAAACAAAAATAAACAATAAAAAATATATAAATATATAAAATAAACATATATATTATATAAGGTATATCATACATTATATAATATATATTTTTGACACTGGGAGGGGACCAAAATTAAATTCTATTAAGAATTTAATTTTGATGAATATGTAAAATAAATTTGGAAACCAAATTTATTTTACATTGTTTTTATTCAAATATATATCATGTTCCTGTTAAACAAGGACATAGATATTTATTTGACTATTATATAGTTGGAGATATTAAAGTTGCCCTTGGTCTAAGAGCTTTTTATGTAGCTCTCTACATTGAACTGCAGCTTTCCTTTTTACCCTGCTGTCAGCATCACTATTATTATCATTAGTGGTGGAAACTGTTTCTGGCAGATTTTCATGAAATTTGTTATGTTTTTTTATTAATAAGATTATGTCCGATATGTGTCGGGTTATTGTTTCTTGGTTAGGTTTTTTAATTTTTACAGAAACAGTTTCTCCTAAATTGTTATTTTTTATTTCTTGTACTGTTCCCATGCTGTAAAAGTATGGTTTACAGAATTTTTCTTTAATGGCAACAACATCTCCAACTCCCAGTGAAGTGTGTGTTTTTTTTATATTTATCTTGCTGGTTAGTGGCAAGATATTGTAGGTTTGCTAAGAATTCATCATAGTACAAATCATTCAAATTAGATTTCACTTTTCTGTATTTTTGAAAAGTCAAATATAACTGATCCTGATCAGGTTCACAAGGAGACCAATCAGGGTCATCTGAATGATCTATACCATCATGAAATAAATGAGAAGAAACAACCAGAGCTGGAACCTCATATCCCTTCAGCAATATCTCCGGTGTTATTGCAAATGGGATATTTGGATCCACCTCAGGGTTTCTTAATATTGGCTTAAATGCTACCGGCCTTTTATTTATAAGCATATTTGTTTCCCTAACTAATAAAGAAAACTCATCCTGCTCTAATATATTTTTTCCTATAGCACTATAGATTATATTTTTCACCTGTTTGACTAAAGATTCAACTAAACCTCCTAGAAAACTAGCTTTACCAGGGTATGGTGAAAACTCCAAAACTTTTATATTATGGAGAGTTAAATAATTTTTAACATCTACATCATCAATAAAATTTTTAATAATTTGCACTGAGCTTACTATACTACTTCCCTGGTCACTAACTATAAGTTGTGGGAATCCAAAGTCAAACACATGAAATTGAAAGGCAGAGATAAAGCATTTATTATCTACATTTTTACATAGAACAAGGTTTACAGCTCTAGTGTATGTGCAAGTTATAATTAATATGTAAATCTTCTCTACTACATTATTTATTTTTATATTAAAAGGTCCAATGTGGTCAAGAAATATTTCTCTAAATGGAATTTGAGATGGATTTATTCTATAATCTTTGTAATGGTTCTGATTAAATTTTATGGTTCTGCCATACATTAATTTACATTTGATGCAGTCTTTAATGTTTTTCTTAATTACTGAATATGCTGTTGGAATATAAAACTCTTTTCTTATTATAGCTAGAAGTTTATATACACCTGCATGTTTCATTTTTACATGTAATTCTTTAATTATTATATCAGTTAGTGAATGATTTTTATGCAACAATATTGGATTTTTTTTTTATTAAAATCAGCATCTAAATTTGCAAATTTACTCTTTACTCTAATTATATTGTTTTTATCAAGAAAAAGATTAAGTTGTGTAACCAAATTTGTTTCTTTATTATTTTTTGGGTTTATTAAATATTGATATGTTTCTGAAAAATTTTCTAGCTGATATTGCCTAAAAATGACATTACAACTTTCTTCATATGAGCATATGGCATTAGGGTCACAATTGGAAAACAAAGTGTGGTTTTTCTCATGTACTTTAAGCTTTAAATTATGAATAAATTTTCTTACATAGTGTGAAACCTTAAATAGTTTATTCAAAGAAGAAAACCTATCTAATTTAAATAAGGGTACAAAAGAAAAAGTTTGAATATTATAAATATTAAAATCTGTATTATTATTATATAAGGGATTTGGAACAGTGACTTTTAACCTTTCATATTTTGTTATTTAATATAGGTCCATTTAAATAAAGTGAATTTTTTAATAAAACCTTATATGAAACACATCTAGTAACATAATCACTAGGATTCTGAGATCCTTCACAATGATGAAAAGTTATCGGGTGTTTTTCACATGCAGTTTCAATAAAATTCAGCTGATTATTTATAATGGTTCCTTTTCTTTCAATTTTGTTTAATTTTTCAATTTTATTTATAATCCAATTCAATGTTACCATTGAATCAGTATATAAATGTAATTTATTTATTTTTAAAGGTGTGAAAGTGTTAGTTAAATTGTCAAGCATTTCTATTAGACACTGAGCTCCAAATTTTACCCCAAATAGCTCCAAAACTGGAATAGATCTATTAGTATTTTTGTTTGAAATTAATTTATTTTTTGCACATAAAAAATGCAGCTCACTATTATCTGTATTTTGTAAGTATAAGACACTACCATAAATGTCTTTACTAGCATCAGTAAATGCTATAATATTATATGAAGAAGCATAATCCCCAATAAATCTTTTTAATTCAGGTTTTTTGCTTTTATTATATTGTGAGCAAATATTTTTATATTCTTTTAGTAAATTACTATTTAGTTTTGTGTCCCATGTTATATCTTTGTTATTTTGCAGTTTATGTAAAAATAATTTAGCTCTATTCTTCCCAGGAAGCCCAATATTTAGTGGGTCAAATAGACCATTTATAGTAGATAAAATAGATCTCAAAGTGTTTGCTTTGGGGTCCATTTCATTATTTTTATTATACAAGGTATCACTATGAGTATCCCACATCATTCCCAATAGTTTTACGTGATTATTTATAGGCTCATCCACACTACTATTATTGTCTAACTCACTATAATTTAATTTTTTAAACTCTGGTGAATTACTATGAAATTGTTGCAAATTGAACCCATAATTGTTAAATATTACATGAGACCTATGATAAGCAAGAATAATTTCACTTTCAGAAGATGAAGAATAACCTAAGTTATCCATATAAGACAGGTTATACAAAATCTTCCTAAGTTCACATTCAAACTCATCACAAGTATGAACATGCAATATTAATATTATGTAAAGTGCTACCATGAGAATGGAAGGGCTACATCTAATACCAAACGGAAGTCGCATTAATTTATAAGAAACAATACTAAAATCATTTTCTTTTATATTTTTGAACCACAAAAAATGGAATCTTTCAGTATCCTCAAAGGGCAATTTAATATTGTGAAAGGCTCTTTCAATGTCAAATACCAACAGATACTGATTGAACCTAAGTAGTGTTAATGCGATATCCAATCTATTATTTAAATTAGGTCCTGGTAAGCTAACATTATTATGTGATAAATTAGTTGGTTCATTTTTATCACATAGGTTCGACAAATATACAATTCTGCATTTTGTCGTTTCTACATGATCTCTAAAAACTGCATTATGAGCTAAAAATGAAACTTTGTTATTATTTTTTACTGTATTTATTTCAACAGGTTGAATGATACCTTGGTTAAGTTGGTCAAAAATGACATTATTATATGCTTCTAATTTTAGAGGCTCTTTTTTATATTTTTTAAGTATTGATTTCAATACAGAATTAGCTAAATAAAAATTATTTGGCAAAAATTTTATTAATTTATTATTCCATAAACAAGGCATTATCAATCGACCTGTCTCCATATCTACATGTGTATTTGTAATTAAGTATTTTATAAGTTCCATATCTAACTCTGAGAATTTTTTAGGACATTCAAAACTATCATAATTTAATAAATCTTTTAAATTTTTATTTACTAGATCATCATCCAATTCTATGCTAGTATTATTATTTTGAGCTAGAGATGTGATAGAGTAATCCATTTCTAGTCATTCAATATTATTTTCTATTTTGACATTTTTTGCGAGCAAGTCAGCCTGCTCAGTAAATTTCTTTATATACTTCAAATATGGCAAATTTTTTATTAATTTATTTAAGTCCCCAGCTAATAAGATTCCTAAAGAAGTGTAATATAATGAACTGTTGTTTGTTAAACCAAATGAACATGCATTTATTGGTAGTATGTGGGCTCCATTCACACCTAATAGTATATGGATTTCCTTATTATTCTTATTTCTCAGGTGTTTATCAGCTAAAGGTATTTTATGTTCTTCAAATGCTTTTACAATTTGAGGGGAAGGTATATTCACTTTGGTTTGTATTGAAGGGACAACGGCTGCAACAATACTGTTATTTTTATTATTTATTTTTATATCAACTTCTATAATAGAAGTTTTGTAATATTTGCTTTCATTGAAACCTTTTACATTAAGCATTATTTCAGACTGTACAACTTTATATTTAATTTTTTGTGCTACTGTTTGAGATATAAAATTTATTTCAGACCCAGAATCATATAAAACCCGCAAGTCTTGGTTGTTATTGTTTTTATTTATACAAGTGGTGGTGAAGGTAGGAAGTGTTATATTTTGACTAGTTGTTACATTTAAGGAGCTTAATAACAAACAATTTGCTACTTGCTCTGAAGATGGGTTATCTACAGGTGTAACATTTAGTTCAACAACATTGGTTGATGTTTCTGCTTGTGCATTATTTTTATTTTTATTGTTTTTTGGTTTTTGAGTTGAATTAGGTCCACTTTGTTTTTTAATACATAAAAATGCGGAGTGCCATGAGTTACAGTTTCTACATTTATTACTAAATTTGAACTTACAAGTTTCAATTTTATGATTTAAGTACCCACATTTAATACAACCTCCTAGTTCTTTAATTTTTTGTAATTTTGATTCAGGTGTTTTGAAAGTTGGGCAACTATACAATTTATGGTCCATACAATCTGATGTTTGTAATGTCTGACAAATGGAACAACCCACCCTTTTTGTTGTTTCAGTGTTTGTTTTTTGTTTTTGATTCACATCAATGTTAGTAGCTAAAGCTACTGTTTTTTTCTCAACTTGTGATGTTGTTTTATTAGTGTATGTATTTGCATTTGTTTTTGTATTTACTACCCCACTCTTCCCAATTCTATTATGAACTTCAAATGCATTATTTAAAATTTCATCTAAATTTGGATATGTATTATTTGTAATGTTTATATATTGGGTTTGATATATTTCAGGCAAACTGTTCCACAAAAAATATTGGCAAATCACTTTACTATTTATTTTTAAACTATCTATTTGGCTTTCTATTAATTTAGCCTCACTGATCCATGTGTAAAAGTCATTGGTTAATTTTAATTTTATCAGTTTTTCAATAACTGAATATTGTTGTAAAGACTTGTTACTGAAGGCACTTTTTAATAAGTTTTTGGCCATATCATAATCCATATCTGCTAAAGGGCTTTTTTGTATTAAAATTTTTGCTGGACCTTTGAGTTGTTTCATTAGACAAGAATGTTTAGCAAATTTATTGTATTTCTCTCTATCCATTATTTCTTCAAAGTTTTTTATGAACCTATCAAAGTCTTCAGGCTTTCCATCAAATTCAGGGAGCTGGAGTTCGGGTCTTTTTAAACCAGAGAAACCAGTTTCATTATGAGCATTATTTGAGGAAATATTATGTACAGGGCTTATTTTATTTTCAAGCTCACTTATGAGAGATGAAATGCTGAGGGCATAAAATTCATTTTTTTCGCAAATTTTATCTGCCCTTTCAAATGTGAATTCATCGCAGTCAGCATATTTATTTATTATTTCATTGTCCAACTCTGAAATTTCATCTAGGTTTGTTTTTAATCTATGTATGAGACCCTTTATTTCGTCATGTGTATATAAAGTTATACTAGCTAGGATTTTATTAACTAATTTGGTAATAATGGACCTCTTGGTTCCTCGTCTTTTAACGAGAGTTAAAACTTGTTGAAATAATGAGGTTGGGCTTGCCCCATCACTAATCATTTCTTCAACAATTTTTAACTCTACATTTGGGTCCACTACATCCATATTAAAAATAACCTATCTAAAATGTTTTAATATTGTAAATAATTTTTTTTTTTTTTTTTTTTTTTTTATAGTATGGTATATTGTCAGTCTCGATAGGCCTCTGTGGCTTCAACTCAAATATTTTTCTATAAGTTTAATATTAATAATGATAGTCAATAACTTAAATAGTATACACTATACAGTACATAAGTTATGTACTGTATATTTTTTTGTTATAATATGTTGTCAGTCTCAATAGGCCTATGTGGCTTCAACTAAAATTTATTTATTAATAAATATATTTATACTGAATATATAGTATATGGTACATATTTTTTGTGCCTATATTTTTTTTATACAGGCTTATTGTTTTTATATGCTTAATAGGTAGTAATATTTATAATAAATATACACAGTATTATTATATAGTACATAAGTATACCTACTAAATATACAGTATATAGCTATATTTTATTTATTTATTTTTTTTTTTTATGAGACCCTATTTTATTTATTATTATTAATACCAATGTTTATAGTTTTAACACAGTATTAATAGGCCCTATATATTTTTCTAAGACCATATACCAGACAGAAGGAACTCAGCAATTACTTGGCGTGAAAGGACCATCCTGTCCACTGCGCCATAACAGAAAATTTTATGCATGAAAAATTAATGAAGAAAATAATTAGAGAAGGGGGAGTCAAAGAAGTTTTAGTTTTAAAATTTACTATATAAAATTTTAAATGTATAAATATTTACATTGAATTTAAGGGAGATATTTTTAATTAAAATTATTTATTTATAGGAAATTTTTATATAAGGGGGAATAGAATCTCTTCTCTAACTTGCTGATTTCCTTCTTTCTGTTGACCAAATTGCTTCCTGTCAAATCCAGAGCCAATCCTTTTCTGAAAGGATAGGATTTTATAGACTCTTCTATATTATTATTATTATTATTATTATTATTATTATTATTATTATTATTATTATTATTATTATTATTATTATTATTACTTTTATTATTATTATTATTATTAAAAATGAAATTCAAATTTATTCATTTATTCACTCTATAGTTATAGTTTAAAGCAAATTGGTTAATATTTAATAATTAGATCCCCTTTCACCCTCTAATTCATTTATACAAATGAATGTGAGACCAAGATTGGATTAGTCAGCATACAAAACCCAAGTCTTTAAAAAATGATCTCACCTTTGTTGGAAGTTTCCAAGTAGGAAACTGAATTACATCTTCTGTATGGTAATATGGGGTAGAAAAATGATAAATAAGGCCCTCTTCTAGGCTGGCCTGTTGTATAATACTACTTGGCCTTCTTCACTGTATGGAGTAGTATGTCTTAGGCCAGATTTTCTTTTTGTATATTCTCATAAAAAAAAATAAAAAAATATTATAGTTTTTTGTAGGTATTATTATTTTTATTATCAGTGGCCACTGAATTAGTTGTTGATTCTCAAATAAAAATTTTTATTTGCCTAAATAGGCAGAGCAAAGAACACAGTCTTGCTCCAGTAGATATTATATAGGGTCTGGCACTCTGCCAATCCTAATTTTTATTGCAAATCACTTTCTTGCATCATTTTTTGCAGAGCTGGCATGATTCGGGCTTTCGCTTGAAGATTCATTTATATGTAAACAAACCATCAAGTGAAATGGGATCAAAAATAAATTTTTTAAGTTGTTCACTAAAAAATTTATTTTTATATTTAATTTTTATTATTATTAATGTTATTTTATAACAGAATGAATAAATAAATAAATTTTCATTCATTTTAATTTTAAGGTCATTATTTCAAAACTTCAACTTCCAGTGGCCATAATAATAAAAAAAAAATAAAAAATAAAAAATAAATATATAAATATATAAAATAAACATATATATTATATAAGGTATATCATACATTATATAATATATATTTTTGACACAAGTGATTTTAAAAATGTTGAGCTTGAGTCATATTTTAAAATGATATAGCCAGCAAAAAAATATTCCTATTGCTCAGCCTTAATTAGAATTATAGTTATGTTAGAGACAAAGTTTATTTATTGAAATTATATGGTGAAGGAGTTAAAAAATTATAAGAAAGTTAGAAATGAAATTATTCAGTCAATAAGTAAGGCAGAGAAAGGGCAGAAATAATATCAATAAAGACCAACAAGTTTTTAAAGTAAGATAAAACCTACAGGTTCAGATATGGTATTGGTTAATATTTTCAATGCTTATTTTGCATCAGTGTTTACTGAGGAAAGATTGGATAATATTATAGACTAATAGTTTGAGTAGGCTTGTAATAAGAAAGCTTACAGAATTGGAAATTCAGTTGAAAGAAATTAAACCTTTACTAGACCACAATGACATAGATAAACCTCCTGATGGTCTAGATAGTGGAATTCTAAAGGAAGGTAGTAGTAGTAGTACTGCAAAGGCTCTGTATTTGATTTATAAGTGATATGTAACATTTTTTAAAATACCAGGGGGTTGAAAAACTGCATATGATTTGCCTATTTATAAGTACATATACACACGAACACACATTTGTACCTATATATATTTTCACCTATGTATATATATATATATATATATATATATATATAGATAAAGAAAAAAAGTTGAAATTTTTAAAAATATCCATAAATATTTTATATATATATATATATATATATATATATATATATTTTCAGGATTTGTAAAATTTTTAGGATTAATGAAAGTGTTTTAAAATACTTTGGGTAACTTACACATTTCATTCTTTGCATTCACCTTGGCATCTTGTACAAGAATAATTTTGGTTTTTAATAGCAATCATGAAAATGTTTTACTCTACATGACAGCTTTTACCAAAAGAATATAAGGTCAGTACAAATTTGTAAAATACATTTTTTCTATTTTAAAATTACTTACTAAAAAATTTGCTTGGAATGAATTATTTTTATAATAGTTAAAACAGTTATATAAATTAATATGGACAACAGATGTTTCAGGTTGTAGTATTTTTCCATATTATAACAACTACCCACCCTCACACCCCTACTCTTCACAAAATATAATATAAATTGTTTAGAGAATAAAGCTTCTTCATTTAAATTATTATTATTATTATTATTATTATTATTATTATTATTATTATTATTATTATTATTATTATTATTATTATTATTATTATTATTATTATTATTATTATTATTATTATTATTATTATTATTATTATTATTATTCTGTTAGTACATTGGAATCGAAAGCAAAGAAAATGAAGTCATCTGGAAGCAATTCAAATTTTGAGAAATGGTTTGACATTCCGAATTATAAACCAGTGATGAATAGTGATGATGAAGATATAACCCTAATTGAGTCATAAATGTGAGAAGAATTGATAAAATGATGATTGAACGTTTTGGGGAGTTGTGTGGTGTGAAGAAGGGCGTAATTGACAGAATAAACAAGAGTGAATTATTAAGATGGTTTGGACTTTTTAAAAGGATGGATGATAGTCGGTTGGTTAAGAGGATGTATAGTGGTGAGTGTGCTGGGAATCGACCAGTTGGGAGACCGAAGAAAAGGTGTATTGAATCAGTAAATGTATGCGAGTTTGGCAGAGATTGCAAGAAAAGTACATAAAAGGAGTGGCTGGGTTTTGTGAGGGGTTGTGATTGTGAGACCTCTGGCTCAAGGAATTAACATAAAATTGACGGGATACCACGTGAAGCCCTTGCTTAGATTTTTTTTGTGATGAGCTGACCTCTAACTTAAGGGGATGGTAGGGAGAGGCTTTCCTTTCGACTTACGTCATGTTCATCTACTGCTTTTCTGTTTCCGGTGTGTGTTGCACACCTCACTCCCAATTTTGGTAAAGGACGTAGATGATGATTATATATATATATATATATATATATATATATATATATATATATAGAAAATGTATATATATATATTATATATATATATATATATATATATATATATATATATATATATATATATATATATATATATATATATATATATATATATATATATATATATATATATATATATACAGAAATTGTATCTTTTGAAAATAGCCAAGAAAGTCGTTTGGCGAAACTTGCAGCTCATGTGGCCATTTTACTCTCAGAAGATGCTAAATGGAGTGTTGATATTAAGGTATTATTATTATTATTATTATTATTATTATTATTATTATTATTATTATTATTATTATTATTATTATTATTATTATTATTATTATTATTATTATTATTATTATTATCTTTTTATTATTAAGATTATTTTCCCAAGAATGGGAGTAAGGTGCGTGAAGAGCATCGGAAAAGAAAATCAGTAGAAGAACATGACATAAGTCGAAAAGAAAGCCCAGCCTTACCGCCCCCTCAGTACCATTAATTAGTGGGAACTCATCGCAGTCAGAAAATCCACCCTAAAGCTTCATGGGACAGAGATGGACTCTCACTATGGTAGATCGTCAATGTAAGGGTTCATCCCTTGGCCCAGGTGGGCTTCCACAACCATACCCCCTCACAATCTCCCGCCATTCACTCCTGTTATACACATGCACCTTTCTTCTCGCCTTTACCAAACTCACATTTCTCCCCTTCAAACATCAACACTGATCAATCCACTTTTCTTCGGTCTCAAAGCCGGTCGGTTCCCAGCACACTTGCCACTATACATCCGCTTAACCAACCGGACTATCATTGATCCTTTCCATATGACCAAACCATCTCAACATACTTTCATTTATTCTCTCATTTACCCATTTCTTCACACCACACCACTCTCTAATAAGTTCATTCCTCACTTTATCAATTCTTCTCACACCTAAGCACACCCTAAGATTGTCCATCTGAACACATTGAACTTTAGATCTATACCTCTTATTCCAGACCATAGTCTCACTCCACTATACAATAACACAGGTAACAACACATACCCTCATGTAAAACCCTAGCACACTCAAGACTTAGTCCCTTACATTCACCAACGATTTAATTGCACCAGCCACCTTCCTTCCATTCCCATTCACAACTTTCCTACTACACTCTGCATCATCCGTTCCCCTTCTCATCCAACACATACTCCCAAATATTTAAACTCAGACACTTGTTCCAGCTGCTCACCATCTAACATAACTTCTCACACTGAGGACTGTCCTCACTCACAACTATAACTCCTACTCTTATCTGCATGTTTTTACTTCTCTCAGGCCTCCTTACATAACCTGCCAAAATCTCTCCCAATCTTCTCAAACTCTCTTCTAGATTCACCACACAAAAACCAAATCATCCTGCATATAATAGATAGGGCACTCTCCACTCGCCCCATTCTCTATCATTCTAACACCATTTCCTGCCACCCCCACCTCTTAATTCTTTCATATAACCCCATCCATATACAAATCTGAATAACCAAGGAGACATAACACAACCCCGTCTCACTCTGCTATTAATACTAAACCAATCACCTTGACACCATTTATTCTCACACACGCCTCAATTATCCTCATACATACTTTTGATTCCATTCAGCCTACCACCAAACACCATATATCACTAATACCCGCCACGGAGCTTCTCTATTTAACCCTGTTATACGCCTGTTGACAAGTTCATAAAACTTAAATACAATTTATTCTTTTTCCTTAATTTTCTCTCTCAATCATTTGTTTCAATGTAAAGATTTGATCCACACATCCTCTACCACTCCTAAAGGCACCTTGTTCTTCACCAATCAGTCCTTCAGTCACTCAAGTGCACTATTTCAAAATACCAGCATATATCTTCCCTACAACACTCAATAAACTATATATAATTTCTACAGTTCCCCTTATCTCCCTTACCCTTATATAAGGGTACTATTACTGCTCTCCTCCAATCCCTTGGAACTATACCCTCCATAAACGCTTTATTACACAACTTCCAAATCCAATCAATCACAATCTCGCCTCCATTCTTGATCATTTCACACCAGTAATTCCATCTATGCCTGCAGATTTACCATTTTTCAACTTTCTCCCCCTACCCATTACCTCCTCCTTGCTAATAACCTCATCCCCAAAATACCTATTCCTTCTTGCACCATCAAACCCACACACATTCACTATCACCTCTTCATTACTGCCAATATTATGCAGATTTTTGAAGTGTTCTTTCCACACTCCCCTCACATCCATTTCATCAGTTACAAAAGCACCATTCCTATTCATTATTCTAAGCAGGTTCCCCTTATTCTCATTCTTAACCTTTCGCGCTTCCTTCCAGAAGAGCTTCCTATTCCCTTGTAAGTCCCCATTCATCCTCCTTCCAAACTGTTCATTTACCTCTTGTTTTCTCCTACGTATGCACCTTTTAGTATTTCTTTTTTCCTCCTTATATAATTCCAAGCATCTTTCTTTTGAAACCATCATTTGCTTTTAGTACATTTACAAGGTGTATACCAACAGGGAAAACACAGGGAAAATGAAAAGTGTGCAGGGAAAACACAGGGAAAATAAAATTATCCAATCCAATTTATATCAGGCATCATTTTTGCTTAGCCCCTAAAGTATAGTGAAGCACATATTGACTTCGAAGTTATCTTAAAAAGGGAGATCTTAAGGAAGCTCAGTTGGCTCAAGGGATGTTAGAAAAGTGTTTTGTCTTTGAAGGAGGAGGAAAGTAAAGAGCACAAGAATATCATTCATGATTCTCCTCTTCCTAGTACTTAGAATTTAAATTGTTGATAAGTCCAATATGGAGTAAAATTAAGTAAAAAATTTATATATCGACTTTTTCTTAACCTAAGAATTTATACTTCTTGAGTTATTGAATCTTTATAATATTATTTTTATTAAAATTTATTCATCTGCAGTATCAGTGCATTTAACTAATTTCTCTTTTTTATTTTACAGAATTGAATTAATTTGTATTATATAATATTTAAATATTAGAATAAAATGGCAAAAAACTATTATAAAGCCAGTTTTAATTTACAATGGCTGGACTCCACTTTGCATCCAGAAGGGTCAAAATAGCTCAGAGAATCAAAATCGGAACATTACGTTTTGTGCATCTATTGCAAGAAAGAATTTTGCCTTTCCAATATGGCAACAAGATCCATTAAAAGTCATGCAAGTAGCAAGAAACACCAGAGCATCACTAAATGCTTAAAATCCAGCTCGCCAGACATGATGAACAATTTTGTTAAGCAAAGTACTGGGTACTGTTCAATTAATTCTAAACAGTTGCAAACGAATAATTCTGCATCAAGTTCTTGTTCTTAGGGAGCCTCAGTTGGTTCTACCTTGGATGTCTCTTTTAGCAAGGCAAAAGATGTTCAGAAAGCTGAAATAATGTGGTGTTTGACTGTTAATCAAGCTCATATTTCCAATAGAGCTTCTGATTGTTGCCAAAAACAATTTAGTAAGATGTTTCCTGATTCGCAGATAGCTCAGTCCTTTGGTGTGAGCAAAGATAAACTTTCCTATTTATGTGTATTTGGTTTAGCTCCTTACTTATTTAAAAGGATTTCTATTGAAGTTTCAACGTAAAGACCAATTGACACCCTTCTTGTATGATGATCTCAGTCACTTAGTTAAAACTTTAATGAAAAGAATTCTAAAACCGAACATTTATTGTTCAGAGGTCAAAGTTTTAATAAAAATTAACTTTAAAGATAAAAAAAAATAATGCAGAAAATATGGACCTGTATCATACAGCAAAAGAAGGAATTAGGAATGCACCTCGAAGACAGCAAACTCCAGAAATTTTAAAATTTAGAGAAGATTGTATGTAATTCTTGCAAGTACTTATCCAGAAGTTAGTAGAAAGAAGTCCTCTTAAATATTCCATCACAAAGGCATTAAGTTGTTTGTCACCGAAGGTAATGCTTTCTAATAACTCTGAAAGAATTAATATGTGTTGAAAAATTCATTGATATCAAGCGAATTGATGGTTCGACGGCTGATATAATCAAAGAGGATTATGAACTTTTGATATCTAATTCCTTTGTCCTTGAACTTCTGAAAAATTTTGATGAGGAAGATAGACTCGATCAACTTTTCATTGAAATTTTTAAAAATGTAAACGTTCAAAAAAGAAACAAAAAACTTTGTAACACTGATTCTTTCTTTATTTCATGGGAATGCTTCTGTAGAGAGAGGTTTCTCGACAAACAGACATTGTCTACAAGAAAATTTGTGTGAAGAGTCAGTTGTTGCTAAAAGAGTTATTGCTGAAGAAATGAAAAATACTGGAGGGGTTGATTATTGTATTACAAATGAGATGATGTCATACTGCCGCAATGCTTCTTCAGAGTATAAAACATACTTAAAAAGAAAACTGTGCCAAAGAAGCAAACTTAAGAGTAAAAAAAAAAAAAAAAATAAATAAATAAGGAAATTAGCAGCTGAGATTAAAGAGGCTGAAGAAGTTAAGAGAAATATTGTCAAAGAGACAAAAAACAACTTCATATTTTAGAAGAGAAAATAGCTTTTCTTAAACAGTCATAAACTTTTTTTTTTTTTTTTTAAGATTAATGTACTTATTTAGTAGGTTTAGTTTAGAATTAAATAATTTTATTTGTTTTAGAGAAAAGGAAAAATATTTTTATTTCATTTTAGAGAAAAGAAAATGTGCAAATGTTTTTATATTTTTGTGTACCTTTGTTTTTGTAATTTTTATTTTGAATAAAGTAAAAGAAAAGGGAAAAATGAAAGCAAAAGCAGGGACCTGGTAAACATATTTGGCAGATATTTAGAAAATTAATTGAGATTGTGTTTATAACTTTAGTTATATAAATAATTTTGGAAGTCTTTAAAAAATTTTCAATGCAAATATAAATTTCACTTGTAAAATGTCAAATTGTATGATGTCGTTTAAATTTGTGAAAGCTGGCCAAGAAAATTTGTTTACTGGGATGGTTAGAGGGTGGGCTCTGGAGGGCTTTCATTTTTTCACCTTTCCTTATTGATAACAAAGAAAAAATGATGTTTTTTATCATTTATTTTAGTCCAGGGAAAATTTTGGAAGAACAGGGAAAAAACAGGGAAAACACAGGGAATTTGAAAATTTCAACTTGGTATACACCTTGATTTAACCACGCTTCTTTTTTACTTTTAACCGCTTGCTTCACCTCTTCATTCCACCACTCACTGTTAACATTCTTACTTCCTACCTTAGCACATCCACATACTACTTTTGCACTGCTAACAATTGCTTCCTTCATTTGCTCCCAGATTTGTTCAGTTTCAACTTGTTCACATTCAACTGATTTACTTGCGAGCGTTCTTACATACGAATCCTTATTACCTTGTTCACTTAACTTCTCACTCTTAATTTTACCCACTTCCTTCCGTATCACCTTCCTCTCCATCCAAGCCCCCACTAACTTAATTTTACATAGAACAACATAATGATCCGATAATCCCATTCCTAAACCCCTCACTGATTTAACATCCAACACATACTTCAACATCTCCTTCACCAACACAAAATCAATCATACTTTTCACTTCGATACCATCTCTACCTACACCAACTCTTAGTATATAGATACTCTTGTGTTTAAAGCAAAGGTATTAGCTTCTACACACATACTCTCTCCTCACAGAAATCAATCACCTTCCTAACATTCTCTCATTTTCTCCTGACACCCCCAAAACTACCCATATTATACCATCCCCTTTTGATCACCCATCCAAATCCATTCAGGTCCCCAACACCACAACCTGAAGCTTCTACTCACCCCATCCAAAACATCATTCAGATTATTCCAAAAAATCGTACTCTCTTCAAAGCCCTCAGATGGACCATACGTCACGACCAGAACCACACATACCTTGACCTTCCCTCAAACTTAAATTTAACCATTAGAATTCCTGTGACTCACACACACAAAGCTCCGCCTATAGCTCATCCCACAGTCACTCATCAAAATTAAAAATTCCTTCTCTCCCCTCCTCATTCTTCCACACCAGTACACACACATTTCACACCACACCACTCATTTCCACCGTGTTTCCTTTCATCTTTGTTTCCGTCACAGCGAGCAAATCAAATTTGCCCTTTTCTAAATACATCCATCACCCCCTCTTCTCCCCAACATTTATTCTGACATTCCATGTACCCATACGATCCATACATTTTCGCCGAAAGATTGAAGGACGGCCGTTTACGGCGATGACGACCTTCTTCGAGGCATGCATTAGCATTCCTAGCAAGAGATAGTGTGTAGTGGGCAGCCAACCCAACTACCCCCGTCCCTTAGTCGCCTTCTACGACACGCAGGACATACAATGTGGGTAATTCTTTCTCCCCCACATATATGGATATGAGTAGTAGGGATGTCTTGTAAGGTGTTATCTAGAAGAGGGGTGTGTACTTTAAGTATGTGTATATGATATGTGGATAAATGGTGGTCAGTAATATGTTGCCTGGAGGATAAGTGTGTAAAGAATATGAACGCAAAAGAGAAAGACGCACCATTAAAAATGGGAGGTAATTTCATCGCTTCGAGTATGTGTGTACTCTCCTATATATATATCCCCATATATATATTATATATGTATAGTTATGTTATATATATATATATATATATATATATATATATATTATATATATAGAGAGATAAGATATAAGAGTAACAAAGATATATATATATATATATATATATATATATATATATATATATATATATATATATATATATATATTTAAAAATAAAAAAGTTTTCAAACATCTTCGTCGAACTCTTGAGGAATTGAAGCAAAAAATATGAGAGGAAATCGACGGAATTCACCCTGAGATGGCACGGAGAGTCATGGAGAACTTCCAGGAACGATCTATGATCCACCATGTTTAACTGAAAACTTTCATATATATATTTCAAATAAAGTTATTTGCAAGGAATAACATAGTTTTTATTAACCTTTTTTTCTAATTTTTACATTTTTATTTTTAATGTTTAAATGAGTATTTCGTAAATAAGGTATGTTGCTGATTATTTAAAATAAAAGGTGTATTATATATGTATGAACATCATTATACAATATCTCATTGTTAAAAGAAATGACGCTTATTATATTTGTTCCGCAAAGCATATATCTCTAGTCTATCAAGAATTGCCCCCCTCCAAAAAAAAAAAATTTGCAATAATATAAGTGCCTCTTTTTAATATTTATTGTTCTATTCTATGTCTGGTAGCATTGTCATTCCCTTTTAAAAACTATTAAAGATTGATACCGTATTGTTTATTTGTCAATTCACAATTTTCATTTCTTTGCTAGTGTTAGGCTAAATATGTGCAACAAATTTTATGCAAATTATTTAATAATGAAATCATTTTATTCTGTGATTTTATTCACTTTTGAAATTTTTTTAATTAATATTATATAATATTGTCAATATTTTCAAATATTATTGCCTTAAAATTAGGGATGTGCCAAAGTATTGGTATTGGCCATTTTTCCGGGTATTGGTATTGGCTCCCAAAGGGTATTGGCATTTAGCACAGGTATTGGTATTAGTCAAAATGTGTCAATACTGTTCAGTTATTAAAATTGTTAAAAAAAAGGGCAAAGTAACAATATGTTAATGCTCTTGAAACTTCCATTCGAGAAGTTTATAAAATAAGAAATAGGTGGTCTTTTTCATACCTAAAAAAAATTACAATATAGGAAGTATTGGTATTGGTATTGGTATTTGCTGAAATTCCAGTATTGGCATTGGTAGTAGCATCAATGAGAGTATTGGTATTGGCCAAAGATTCAGTTCTGGCACATCAATACTTAAAATATTTACAATTTTTGTATAACATTAAATGCGAGAGGTTTTATAATTTTCTTTTTTCATTTTCGTTATAAGTATGTATCATGATAATATAATATTTTATATCTTTGCCACCATTATTAATTAGCTTAAAACAATTTCAAATTCTTATGAAAACTAAATACAATAGGTAATATGTTTTTCTTTGTCATTATTTACTAATATGGCAAAGTAAAACTCATTACCTACATATATCTATATAGATATATGTAGGTAATGAGTTTTACTTTGCCATATTAGTAAATAATGACGGAGTAAAACATATTAACTATTGCATTTAGTTTTCATAAGAATTTGAAATTGTTTTAAGCTAATTAATAATGGTGTCAAAGATATAAAATATTATATTATGTTGATATAAAAAATTATATCTTAATGATTGAAAGCTTTGATTGAAAGGCTTTGATTGAAAATTGATGTAAAATTTTCGCTCCTGAGAGGAACCGGGGGTGATTGGAAAATTTATATCAAGTTGATAGAAATTTTTTTCTTAGTAGCCTGTTTTAAATTTTTATATATATATATATATATATATATATATATATATATATATATATATATATATATATATAGCTTAGTTATAAGAGTTAGTATATATATATATACTTATATATATATATATATATATATATATATATATATATATATAATTTCTTCTTGCTCTCTAATCAGCAAAACGATTGATCGCTTCCTCCATTGTTTTTACTGCGTATCTATCATA